>BJCO01673050.1:0-19613 GCA_018326465.1 Flaveria floridana | reverse complement strand
GGCAGCCGGAAACACGGGGTAACAGGGGGTGGTTTGGGAAATTACACAAATGGCCCCTGTACTTTAAATGTTTTTATTTTGTGTTTTAAACTTTCCTTTAAAGTTTTCAAAATGACAAACAACCCCCTGTACTTTAATTCTAAGTTTTATTATTATTATTATTATTATTAACATATTATTATTATTATTATTATTATTATTTTTATTATTATTATTATTTTTATTTTTTTTATTATTATTATTTTTATTTTTATTATTATCATTACTATTATTATTATTATTATTATTATTATTATTATTATTATTATTATTATTATCTATTATAAAAAAAATTAATAATGATGCTATAAAATGACATAAATAAAATGAAAAATACAGGATGTTACAACTTCGCCCCCGCCATTATGCACTTCAAAGCTAAAGTCAAAAGAGTTACTCATTGTTTCCTGAAAAGGCATACTTAAACCAGTCAATAAAAAGTTGGTGAGAACATAGGTTTATATCTAAACAAAATATTTTGTTGATACACCAATTACAACCAAACCTGCTCACAACATAATCATACTGTCACGAAATAATTTACAAAATCAGATAATAT
Organism: Flaveria floridana; assembly: GCA_018326465.1. Lineage (NCBI taxonomy): Eukaryota > Viridiplantae > Streptophyta > Magnoliopsida > Asterales > Asteraceae > Flaveria > Flaveria floridana. Next base: position 19,015 of record BJCO01673050.1, on the reverse strand, counting down.
TACATCTCAACCCTCATTCGGTTATGTGCAGAAAAATAGCAGCAACACTCATCCTGTTGGTGCAAATATTCTCCTAACTAGCGCTACTAATATTATCGAACGGTTCCTCATTCGAATTAATGGTTGTATCACAAATGACAGTAAGTATCAAAATATTTTCAAAATAATACATCAACCCAAGTAGTATGCTTTTTCCCCCAAAAACTTTACGAATACCAAATGATCAAAAATGGGGCTATGAACTCACCGTGTCTCCAAACTTGAACCTATAAAATAGTTTATAATATCAGATAATATTTTCTTTAAAATTTTTAGAACCTCAGATGTAAGTATCTTTTATAAGTTCAGCTATAAGGTAATCCAGTAATGTTATCACAAAATTTCCAACAAATAATTTATTATACATAATTATTTAAAAATTTGTCTAAAGTCTCCCTAAATCATCAAAATTACCTACACTTATCCAAAAATCACCAAAACTTTAAAGAATATTATTTCAACAGTTAGTAACATCCCATAAATTGTATAACATTTAACTCCCAACAGATTGTTTTCTGAAAATTTTATAATATTACCATAATTGATTAAAAATAGTTTCTGTATTTGATAAATTCTCAAAATTTCACAGAAAGTTGATTATTTAAAATAGAAAATCACATAAATATATCAAGGTCCAACTCGTATTCGATTAGTTTTTGTAATTTTTACAATAATCTTAATATTTAGAAAAAATAGTTATATAGATCCAAAAATTATTAAATTTATATATTATGTAGACTAATATTTAATATTGCATCCATGATTTTATCAGATTTTATTATATACCTTAAGTACTTATTTCTATTTTTCTACTACAGAACATATAAAAATTCATATCTCAATTATAATAAGAAAATAAATTCAGAAATAATTCCAGAGACTTTTATACTTTAAAAGTATAATTCTGTGAATTCATCAGAATTTTCTCGAATTATTTTATATTTTTAAGTATTTTCTTTATTTTATTATAAAAACATTTTTGTATAAATTGTCTTTATTTATCATAATTTCTGCCAAAATTTATAGAATAATTTTTCAGTATCTAAATAAATATTTTTTAATTTTTATTCCCACAATCACAATTATTTAGTATTTTATCTATTTTTCCTTAATATTACATGATTAAATTTCGTAAATTTCTAAAATAACCTTTTTGTCACAAGATTTCAAATTTTGTTACTGTAGTTTGATGGAATTTAGAGTTTTCAAAACCTTTTGAGATTTGTTTTGGTGTATATACACCAAAACTATTTTTCTATATATGTTTGTATCACATATGTAAATTTTTATATAAAATACTTTACAAATCTCTTACCCTTGTCTTGAGTTCTTGGTTTGAGAGGATAAGTAACTTGGGTGTTTGAATCGAGAGATGGAGAGGGAGTGGTGAAAGGAGATGGTTGCGGTTGGTGATATTGGTGTGGTTGTTGATTGTTGTTGTGAGAGCCGAGAGAAAGTGCAAAGATGGTGTTGGTTGTTTATAGTTTGTGTGGAAACCGAGAGAGGAAGAGAAACAAAGGTGGTGATCGATGGTTGTGGTTTGAAGGTGATAAGGTTTCAAAGAAATCCCGAGAGAAAGAAGAGAACAAGGGTGGTGGTTGCGGTTGTGGTATGTTTGTGTGAGGTTGTCGATGGGTTGTATATAACCCTTGGTCAACCGCCTCTTTCCAACATAATTATAAGGCTATCCCCTAGCTATGGTGAATCACCTATCTAGCTTTGCTATGTGGCGGTTTAGAGAGACATCCGAGAGATAGGTTGCAAGATGGCAAACTAGAGGTTGACTTAAGGTGTGAAAGTGAGGTGAACTTTCTAGGGTGGTGTGGTGGCAAGTTAGGGTGGTGATAAGTGGCAAGTTAGGGCGGTGTGGTGGCGGTTTGATGGTATAAACGCGAGGTGGCAAGATGGTGGTATTAATCGGGTGGTATGGTGGTGGTTTCGGGTGGTGGTTTAGAGGAGGAAGCAATGTGGCTATTTACCGAGGGTTTGGGTGGTTTGGGTGTTAGTTTTAGGTTTTTAGTTAGAGTTTTGATTTAGTTATATATGTATATATATATACATATATATAGATGTATTCATAGATATACGCATAAGTGGGCTTTATATAAATAGGTTATGCGTATATATATACATACAAAACATATATACTTGATTTTCTTAATGTGTATATACATATATATGTATTTATAATATACTACATGTACAAATAAGTAAACATATATATACATGCTAAACGTACATGTATACAAGCATACAAGAATTTTCCATGTATATATGCATGCACACTTAAATTTTCATATACATATATGCAGGTAAACATGCATACGTAAAGTTTGATGTATATACATGTATATGAAATTTTCTAATATATATATATGCATACATGCATAAGTAAACTTTTAATATATATGCATGCATGCAAACATACGTACGTACACTCCATAATTATATACATACTAGACATAATATAATCGTGATTGTAACGTAAATATAATCGTAATATTATAATAAAAGTTTTAGGGTTGTCACAATAAGTCATATTATGAGAAAAAATAAAAAAAAATATAATAAATATCCATACATATGCTTTTATATCAATTTTTAGAATTTAAATACTAAGGCCAAATCAATGTGAATATCACAAATTCAAATTCAATTTGAAAACTAATTTACTAAATTTTTGTGAATAAACCAATTTCTGATTTGGATCATTTTGTAAAACATTATTTTATATAAATATTTTACATAAGAATTTAAATTATCGTAAAACATTATTTTATAGCGTTTGAAATTGATTAATGTCAATTCAAACACGCAAATAGTGTCGTGATAAAACGAATTAATGTCTCTTTAGTTATTATAAATATTATGGAAAATGTATTCTATATCACATGAGCCGTACTACATCAAAGAACCAATAAATCTTACAAGGCACGACAAAAGAAATGCTAGGGAAATATTTCTTTTTATACGATAGAATTTAATCTTAAAAAAATTAAATTTGACAGAATCAAAAAATCATTAGATGACCAAATAAATACTTGAATTAATAGAATACATGACTCGCTTGTTTTTACAATTAAACACATAGTCAAATGAAATAGACAATGTTATAGGTAAAATTAGGGTTCCGTTAAAAAGAACATGAGTATTGAGAGTGGGGAAAAAAAACCATTGCAGGAATTTCTATTGATTTCCTATGATTTCGTAACATCAAACACATCAAAAGTTAGCTCATTCTAACCAATTTACCATTATCAAGTTAAGCTATATACAAGTCTCTTAATTTTCAGTTCGTCTTTGAGTTATAAAGTCAATCGTCAAGTTCCCCAATACAAGATAAAACAAAAACAAAAAAGTAAAATATATAAATGATCCAATCGTATTTGAAAGTTATGCAATAGCAATTGTATCATGTGATCTAAACCTCATAAAGTTGTCCAAGATTCTATTCATTTTCTTTACATGACAATGCAAACAAAGATTACCATCAAGTTGAATAAATAATTAGTGTAGTGTAGAAAGCAAAGATGATTACCAACTAATTAAAGTATTAAACACTAGTTCAATTGGCCAGAAACTCAAGTTTATTCCAAGTAGATAAGTTTATATGCTTTACACTACCACCCAACATCCCACTAATAGCCCATTCAACCCACTGAATTGTGGAGAAACAAGGAAACCAGATCCGGTTTTTGGAAAGTTGTTTGGCTCACCTGACCCGGGTCTGAAACATTCAAATTTCGGTTGGGTTGAATCGGATCAGATTTGTTGATTGTGTTGATGATATTTGGGTTCACAAGTGAACTCACTAGAGCTCTTAGTGCTACTAATGAGAACCTGTTAAGAAATACTCTTGAAAGGCAATTCCCATTTACTTACTGGTTAAATAAAACTAGATAAAACGTGGCTAGTGTTTTTTCTTTGCAATCGATCAATTGAGAATGATCTATAAGAGAAAATGCAAAACGATTGTAGAAACTAAATAAAAATTCAATTGTAAACATGTAAGCTACATAAACTGGATATGACAAATACTTATATTAGATTTAACAATTAAAAAGATCTAATTAAAGTAAGAAATATGTTTCCAAATGGAACATGAGTTATTAGGTTGAGATTTGCAAAAAGCATTATGGCAACTAGGGTTGTGTGACTAACCCATGGTCAGTAACTCGTTAATAATTTGATCAGTAAAAACTCGCTTGTAATTCAGCTTGAGTTACGTGGCTCGTATAAACTTTCGAGCAGAGTTGGAGTTGATAGTTTTGTATTATGTTTTTCTAGGACTTATATCATTTTAGATTAAAGTTAACTTATTATTTGTGATTTGTAAAAAATGAAAAAGAAAAACAAGGCACCTCACTAAGCCACCTAGTGACTTAAGTTTAATACAAGCTCAACTTCCACTTACAAAGTTACAAGTCGATCCAACTCAGCTTGTATTGTTATAAGCTCGAGCTTGAGCCCGAGCTCACTGAACAACACTAGCACCCTTTCATACTCTTTAGATTGTCTACAGCCCAAAATGCTTTAAATCTTCCTATGTATTTATAAATATTCAAACTACAGTATACATAACAAAACAGAATCATATTTTAACCTTTTTCTTAAATATATTGCCTGTAAACAAACAACAATTGTCATGACTCCATTTATATCATACATGATGCCATTGCATTTAGCATGATCAATATCTTAGCCTAAATCACTGTCCCACAACAACTAGAATAACCTCATAAAAGCCATCAAAACAAACAGTTATACATGATGAAACCATTGTCCGAGCCGAAGCTGCTTCAACGGTGGACCAACGTCTGGTTTCCTTTTTCTTGGACACTTCCATTTTCCGGTCACACTTGAATGCTCCTCAAGAATGTTTGTCACATCTCCTAGGGTCACCCTTTCTTCACTTTTCTTCATCTTATTAACAGATGAAACAACACGTCTCTTTTGATCCACACCGTTGACCTGCATTGACTTTTTGTTGTTTTCTTTTTGGCTTTTGATTGATACAAAACCATCCCCAGATTCTTCAAGCTCTGTGCTTCCATTGTCAAATGAATTCACATTGGCACCATTGTTAGATAAATTGGTTGGGTTATTATCATCTTTTGCTAAACTGTTATTGCATTCAGAGGTTTGCTTGCAAATCAAGACATCAGGGGTAATACACAAGGTTTCATCCTTTTCAAGCTCATTTGTTATACCATTATCACATTCTGAGGTTTGCTTGCAAATCAAGTCATCAGGAGTAACACACATGTTTTCATTTCTTCCAAACTCCTCTGTCTTCAAGGAACCATTATCACATTCTGAAGTTTGCTTGCATATCAGGTCATCAGGAGTAACACACAAGTGTTCATCCTTTTCAAACTCCTTGGTCTTCAAATACACAATACATGTTTGTTATTGTTGGCTTACAAGCATTACCTAAAGATCATTTATATTTAGGGTCGATGTCATAAAATAACAGTATACTTTTACTTTCTTGATATGTTTTGTTGAACTCTCTTAACGGTCTGCTTGGGTAATTAAAGTTTTTCCGTCCCCATTTGGTAATAAAAATAGGTTTGTTTTTGTAATGTTTTAGGCCATAATTAAAAAATTGACCTACTGAAAAACTTGTGATTACAAAAACATCAAAAAGAGTTATAATTACCAGAATGGACCATTTCTGAAAGTCCAAACTTGTAACATCCATACCAACCATTGCTTTGCCTACAAAGATGTCTCAAATTTTTTTTCTCGAGTGAAAACATCCCAGGATGTCACATTGTAACACCTAAAGTAAATCTTGCATCAAAAAAATGTCTTACCTCATATATCATCAACACATATTGAGCACAATAGTCGTGAGTGAAAGATTTTCACAATTAAACAAGCTTAGCTGGAAGTTATTCTAGAATGATTGAGCTCCCGAGAAGTTTTCACTCGGACATCAAAACAAATCTGTGAGCTTCTCATAGGCAAATGTCGTAACACTATTTTATGACATTTACCCTTTTCTTCTCTTTTACCTCAAATACAAGAAAGAAACTTTTTTGCTTACCTGTTCACTACAATCAACCATACTTTCTTTATGGTCAGAAAGTATAAGATCATCAATGGTATCCACTTCAGGAGATTCATATACATAGCTTGAGAACCAATTCTCTATGCCAGGGGGTTCTGTTTGAAGTTATAGAAACACACACAAAAACCGAATCCTTATTGATTTGGAACATAAACTACAACTTAGATCAATAAAACTATAAACATCATATTTTTTATGCATACCAGGGGAGAGCAAAGGCGAGTTCGAAGATTCCAAAACCTAAAAAAGATCAGAAAGTTAAAAATTACTCGTCTATTCTTCACAATCCCAAGTTAAATTCAGCTGCAATTTACCAAAAAATATGTAAATTATTTGGAAATATAAAAATCAATAATCCTACCCGGTTTTGACACTTGTTCTCTTCCTCGGATTGGTTACATTTGATCAGCATACCTTCATTCTTCCCATTTGTGACCAATTCCCTTGATATTTTTGTTGGTTTTGACGCGTTTCCAGTACTACACTCATTTTCAGAACCTTGGCTTCCTTGATCCTCAGAAATTCCAAAATTATCATTGGTTTCAAGCACAAAGGATTCATATTCGTAGCTTGAGAACCAATTCTTGATGTGAGGAGGTTCTGATAGAAAAAAACAAAAAAATGTTATATATCTTTCATTGCCTTGTAGGAGCATAAACTTGAATCTTTTTAGTTATTTAACCTAGTAAAATAAGAGAAAACAGCTCATGATCCACAAACCTGATTCGCCCAAATTTGCTGGTGTGTCATCCCAAATCATCCTAGACGATCTTTCTATTGTTGTTTGTCCTTTTAAGTGGTTATGTCTACTCTGAAAAGCAAAATCACTTAACACTGTGTGATCTGTAAACCAAGATAAATCTTTGAATGTGCATAATTGTCTATCTTACTCTTCAAAACTAATGAATTTGTATGTAAAATACCCACTACCAATCACAAACTTTAACATCGAAATTAAAAAGACATTTGTTCCAACTCATAAAATCATATAAATTGTCAAAAAGTACGATATCAGGAAAAAGGATAGAGATGGCAAACTTTCATGAATGCTACATAATAATCAAATTATTGAGGGTAATTGATAGGCTCATTGCTACTAATTTACCACAAACAGTACTAGAAGTTTAGAACAACCATTTGGGGGATTCATCATCAACAATGACAGTAAATTTGCATTCAAGTGTGTAATTTAGATACTAATCAAATTGAAACATGTAGATTTTTCAAGAAACTGCACACCATCTAAGCTAGAAACAAATCAGTGCAACATCGAGAACCATAACCATAAGACAGCACATAAACACTCGATGCACAAGCCTCTACAAACAGAAGATTAGGTACTAATTGCTACATTTGTTTTAAAAATCTGTAGTATCACCATTTAATCAGACAACTGATTTACCTTCTGGTTGACCGGAGGGCGGCTGGCCGGCGGAGGCGGTGGTTGAAATCGCCGACGGACAGAGTGAACTGAAAACGATGAATGAGGGTGAAATTTTAGGGGAAATCCTTAATCTCTACGAGGGTTTTGTTTGGCGGGAAATTCCAAAGTGGTTCGAATTATTTGTAAAACATCCAAAAGAGACGACTTTTCAAAGGTGGGCTTGATTTAGATTAATTTGACAAATAATAATACATACTGTTAATTTGGTCGATAACAATTACAATTTTAGTTTTGTTGTCAACATAATTCTCAAATATTTATGTTTAATTCTCACTTGATTTCGATCATAATAACAATCATGAGCAGAACGAAGTAACATACAAATGAAATCGAGTGGAACATAAATTCAAACCTGAGTGTAATTCTTTGATAATTATGTTATTGTGATTGCTATTGGTAATAAAGTGAAAGTTTGAATTATCACATGACAAATTAATAGTATGGATTATGGGCTAACGAGTAATAGTTAAGATTATTAAAATCCAATTTATATTTTTTATAGTGACAAACTCATATGAGATTTGAATCCTGATTATTTGAAAGATTCGTTACCAACACAATAATACCGTTGGACTACAACGGCTTTGGTAGATTAACTCGATTATTAGTATTCATATATTTGATATTAACCAAGCAATTAATATGTCAAAATTATAATTTTTCAAAGGAAACGGGTGTCAAACAAAAGTGACATAATTGTCTCAATTATTAGTCCATGTTACTAGTTTAACAAAACTTTTACGATTATTAGAGCTTTTCAACCAATAGTTTATGAAATAGTAAATTACCTCGAATGTCAATATGGTGTATTAAAATTATGTGTTGCGTCCTTAAGCTTGTTAAAATCATGGGTTTTATTTAGATTCAAATATTTTCACACATTTGTAAGCAAATTGGTTAAAATCCATTTTCCTGATTAGACATGTAAGAGCAATGTTTACCATCTTTTTAACCATTTTACTAAAAGCCTAAGCTAGGTGGAGTAAGATGAATAGGTCTAATCATAAATCAAACGTTTACACCTCAAACCAGTTTAATAATTAATCTAATCATTTTACGTCTCAAAACTACTAAGGGCTTCATAGCATGACATTTATAAAGCTGTCAGTGGCGGACATGTAAGGAGATAGTAACAATTGGCTTTCTAGTTCAAGGACATAAGAGTGACGGTTTAAGCTTAAGATCCTTAAAGTCTCAAAATTAAACCTCAATCAAGAAGGTTTTTTACAATAGTGAGTTTCATCTATAATGATATTCTTGGTGAGTCGAGCGTTAAAATCGACATGAACAATTAACAACTTGTCTCGATGAGGCTTACACACGTATTAAGGTAGTTTCAAATTATGTACGAACAAATGTAAGTAGAGAAGGAAGAGATGTGACAATGTAAATAGAGCTGCAACCAAACACGAACAAGGTTTTGTCCGTGTTCATTCATCAAGAAATAAACTTGTTCATAAACTGTTCACGAACACTTACCGAACAGATTTTCTTGTTCATGTTCATTCAATGAAGGAATGAATTGAATGAACATGTTTATAAACTGTTCACAAACAATTACCGAACAAAAACAAACACAAACAAGATCAAACGAAAACAAACAAATTTTCATAAACATTACAACCACAAAAAGTTTCAAATGAATACAAATGATCACATATCTATTTTAGAATAAAATCAACATTTTCATCATAAAATTGACCAAATATAAATAAACACGTAACATAAATATCCAAAAACACTTCACATAATTGTCATCAACATAAATAACACAAAAGTAAAGAACATAATCGAACACATTAACAAACACATTATCGAACGTTCACGAACGAACATAAACAAACATATTATCTAACGTTCACAAGCATAAATGAACAAAATTTTCTTGTTCGTGTTCGATGATTTACTAAACAAACGAACATAAACGAACTTCCTACCGAACAACTCATAAACTGTTCGTTAAACGTTGAGTTCGTTTGCATCCCTAAACGTAAAGAAAGAGGGAAAAAGAATGTATAGCACTATCAATCTTGTCCTGTGTTACTTTTACAGTCAAGAGCTGGTTTTGTGCCACTATTTTAATTTCCATGTAGCGGCTGCATAAACTTACTGTCCGGTTACACTTAAACCGGTCAGCTCGGCCAGCCGCTCGTCGAGAAAACAAAATATCTCAAATTTCTACCAAATAGACTGTAATCTAATAGTAGATTTTAACCTAAATGAACAATAAAATTCAATAAATGAACTCTCACGACGTCATTGAACTGTAAACAAACTTGTTAAATACATTCTTAACTATGCATGCACGTGAAAATATCAAAATACACACAGATTTGATAAGAACTCAGTGTGGGAACTGGTTTAGAACTGACGAAATGATCGATGTTTCTAAAAAACAAAATATTATTCAACATCGATTTAATTTTTTGTGAAATATTGAACAACAATGGGGTTGTACATGTGGTTGGTGAAGAAGGAGAAGAAGAATAGGGTTACGATGATAATTTGAAACCCTATCAGCATTTATGGGCCTCACATGGGCCAAGCCCAGTCCATGGAAGAGTAGAGAAAGAGACTGCATCCTTCTGAACTATTTCTTAAAGAAAGTTATCTTCTAGAATATGTTTAAAAAAATAAAGCTAAATTCGATTTTATTCTTCGATGTTTAATGAAAATAATCATTTTGCTTTAAAATAATTAAAAATATCAATTTACCTTTAAAAGTTTCATAGGTTGTTTCAATTTAGTCTAAAAGTTTCAACTTAAATCCATAAAATGAAAATTGAAACAAATCATTAAAATTTTGGACTAAAACTGATGTATTTAAGCTTTTGGAGGAATGTATTACTTTTGTCAAATCTTGTGAAGCAAAATTAAAATTAACTCAAAAAGATATGATGATAAATTATGTGTAAAATGGTTGTTTTTGAAGTGGGGTAGATGTAAAATGAAGAGTAGATATGTTTACCGATACAAAACTTATTTTATAAAAAGTAAGTGATATCGATTACGTGTTAGACATCACACTTAAATTAATAGAAAATATATGTTTATTATGTTTTCTTAGTTTGGCTACTTAAATTGGTTGTATATTGATGGTAGATCCTCGACGTAACTACTTTATTTATAGGTAAAAACATACAAGATTTAGAAATAACATGCTCGGTTAGCTTGGTTTAAGATCATAACTAAACTAAGAAGTCTAGAGCAAGTAAATCGTTTCATGTCGTGTTAAAGAGTTCGACTTTGACAAAACCTATAACAAAACAATTGAACTTTGACGCGACGTTTTTACCTAAACATGTTGTTTTTATACATATCAGCAAATACATGTTTAATATATGATCCATCTTTTACTAAACCACGGCCAGTGCATAGGATTTAAGGGTTTGGAGCAAGCTGGAAAAGTTGGCTGCAAAATTGAAAAAAAATCATGAGTTTTAAATTGTTTGTGTGTGATAAGCTTATTAAATAGGTTAAATGGTTTAACCCAAAACCTATTTTGAGTAAAATTATCTAATTTAAAGTGTGTAATGTGTCAATTATATAAATGATACATATATAATTTTCAAAAGTTGTTTTTTTAACCAACTAACACGAATATTTGAAAAGAACAAACTAAAAACACGAATGATATGACACACACATAATGATTACCGACACAACTAACAAAACAATGTCAACAAATAACAAGAGACAATTAACACAATAACAATACATATAATCCATGTTTAAATGCAATATATTTAATTATTAAAAAACTATAAATCAAGGTTGTTTTGATAACATGACATAGCATGCTCTGTCCTCCTATTGGTTAATTTAACACAATAAGCTATAACGTGTTATACGTATCATGCACAAGACGCATTATCATGTTATGAATGTGTCGTCTAGTTAATGCCCAAAACCAATTTACCCTAAAACACTAACCTATTTAACTTTATGTCAGAGCATGTCTAGTTGGTGGGTTGTTTCACAAATTACCAACTTTGATATAAACTTGTTTTTAAAAATTGATAAATTGTATTTTAATAATTCAAAATATTACATATTAGCTGATAATAATTCACATTATGATTTTAAATAATAATAATTTTAAATTTCATTTTTGTTGCTAATGACAATCATACTAGTATGATTTTCATTGATTTTCACTCAATTTATTTCATGTAGTATGTCTTCTTATTTCATTCATAATCATCAATCAAACAAAATGTGACAACAATAGATCTCAATCGAACAACGATGCACGTTTGATCAAAACGTGAAGATCAATTGAAATCCCACAACACACCTCAATCGAATAACATGAGTTAGAGTTAATTGAAACTTTTAAATCAAAACGCGCGGTCTCACTAGTCGCTTCATATGTGTTTTTAGTTTTAATCGAATATTAATTGATTAATTTATTATAATTGGATATCTAGGGTGTTAAAAAATACTAAAATACTCTCATATTTAGCGGAGATCATAACAGAGTTAATGAAGTGGATGAAAATTACAACATTTGATAAAATACGGTGACTGAAATGATAAAAAAATGTTTTTGAATTTAAATGACAAAATCAACAAAACATCAGGGATGAAACTGACATTTTACTCTTAATAAGATCAAATTTTTCCTCGTAAGAATAAAATACTAATACTAAGAGGATTTACAATCCATCACTCTTTCCTATGCTTATAATTACATTAAATATTATCATTTTTTTATTCTTTTAATTAAATAATATTTTTATACACTCACAACTACTTTAAAAAACATTAAAAATTTATGTAGGTTGTATCGTGTTTTCTCATATTTGGAGAAACGTAGTATAATCCCCATAAAATTTATATCTTTCACTCACAATCACTCACAAACATCCCTTATAATAAAGAACCCACTCACGGTAAAAACGGGTAAAACCGGTTGTGAATGTTACTTATAGTTGAAAAACAAATGCTAAAGACATTATAGCCCAGCGGCATCTTGGTGGTGGGATAAGACTTAGGGACTATTAGGTCATGAGTTCGAATCTCACAAAGGGGGGTTTTCTCATAATTATTAGTTTCCTCCTGAATTGGTGACTTGGTGGTGGAATATGATCGCGTGGTAACACTATTGGCACGATGATACTCCAGTGATCCGTGAGTGATTCCAATTTAGCTGTTAAAAAAAAAAAGTTAGAAAAACAAATAAGCCGTTTCGATCCGATCAGAATTCCGATTTCGATATATTTAGGGATCCAACAAATCGGGTCCTCCAATTCCACCACCTGACATTCGCACATTCAGCAAATCAAACAGTTTTCTGTTCACCGGTGACACAAATCAAACAGTTTTCAGTTCACCGGTGACACAAACAACAACAACAACAACGAAAGATTATCTCAACTAACCTGAAGTAATCGAGAGTCCTACAAACAGACCACAAATATGCACAAAACGGCTCAATCGTGGTTCACCGGAGGTCCGAGCCTGAAGAACAGCGATCTGACGAAGCAATCGCCTTCTCTTCTCGCTGATTGGAACGCTTACGCTGCATCTTCACAGTCTAATCACGATCTGGATTCCTCCGGTCTCGGTTTCGATCTCGAAGCCGCAGTTCGATCAGCGAACGATAAGGTGTCCGGCACTTTTAATGTGTAAGTCGGTTGTTGTGCATTGCTGTTTGATTTTGCGTATTAGGATCTACACTTCGGTGCGTGATTGAATTTGTAGTGTAGATTCAGCTGGTTGCGTGTGTTGATCTGATGCTTGTGATGTTGTGCATCGAAACCTAGGAATGGTGATTTAGGATTAGTTGTGAAATCGTGTAGTTGGTAATTGAGTTGTATTTATTTAACTTTGGTTCGTGAAGTCAAAAGTTATGCGTAAAAGCTCCATTGAAATTTTCATCTTCTTAGGTTTAGGGAATTCGTGTGAAGTATTAAATTGGAAGATTGTATAGTTTGACTGAAAAAAAGTTAAGGCACACACTAATCGCTAGGGTCGTTACACGTATGAGTTAAGAGTGCAACTCCTGGCTCCGTTAGCCTTAGATTTAAGTTTTTGGATCTTTTAAGGCTGAAATATTACAATGTCTTTATGCCTAATTTTAGACTTAGGAATGATGATTTAGTCATTCAGGATCAAAGTTCAAGCTACAGTTGTATACTAAGGCGAATACTTGTGATAGGAATCAAATACATGTATCATATGCCAATTTCACATCTATACACATAATTAATTATGAAATTACCATAATTGCCTATTACTGTTAATTAGTTCGATTAGAATCAATATCATGCATTGGGGCTGAGGGTAAGCATGGGCTTAACACTTTAATTTTTTATGACTCAAGTGACTGGAAGGCAAACAAGTTCATGTTAAAAGCCATTTCAACATCTGTACTTAAAGAGTTAAAGTATAATGAACTTGGATGTATTTCTTTCATAGGAGAGTTATGCGTGTTTCACTTGTAACCTTACACATAGCTAATGCATATTTCAGACATCTTCTATAGAAACCATTATTCTCATGGTGGAATGTGCAAGTGTGGTTTATACAGTCTCTGCATTCTCTTGTGTTAACATGTTATTATAAAATAATAATGCTAATGTGTCAATATCAAATATATTATCTTTCTCTTAATTTTATAGAGTTTCTAAGGGAGTGAGGGACATACCTGGAAATTTGCAATCTGCAACAAGCAATGTCCCAACCGGAAAGTCTCTTATGACATTTGGTATGCTTCTTGCTGTTGGGGTGTTCCTTGTCTTCATTGCTGTCACCGTGTTTCTTCCAGTCATGGTGCTTGTGCCTCAGAAGTTTGCTATATGTTTCACTATTGGTTGTGCCCTCATAATTGCTTCATTTTTTGCTCTCAAAGGATATAGAACTCAGTTTGCACATATGACATCCAAAGAGGTAATTTAAACACCTCTTGGTCGTTCCCTATTTAAAGTGACGATTTTTTCGATTCTAGGTTCAAAAACTTAGGTACTGTTAGGTACTTTGGTTTATGGGTATGGGAATGAAGGCACAACTTTCGCTCCTAATGTGCCACTCTATACCCATCAATAGAGGCGGGTTTTGAAATCCATCCCCATTCCCATTCCACCATATCGTTGAAGCCATGCCCATAGTGATTCCTAGTTACAAAGTTAACACTATCATTTACATAATTCACTGCTTATTACTAGAAGTTGTACTTTCAGCTCCTTAGCTTAACAAGAAATAGGCCACATGGTTAGAACGTGTCTAAAGCCACTCAAAGCTTTTTTTTTCTTAATTGGTATAATAAAAAGGAAAGATTATGATTGAAATGACATAATTTTTTAATCATATTTGACAACTAGTTTTTACTTTTTAGTTTAAAAATTATAATAACTTTCGGAAAAAATGTTTTGGTTCAATCCAACCCGGTTCATATTGCCACCTGTACTTATAATGTTGTATAATCATATATGACACACCAGTTCTTACTTAAGAATAATAATTTTGGACAAACACTGTTTCAGGTCAATCATCGTGTTCTATTGCCACCTGTGCTTATAACGTTGTAAACTGACCTTACATGCTTATCCCTTCATTTGCAGAGACTCCCTATTACATTGGGCTTTATCGGCAGCATGGTGGGCACCATTTATGTTTCAATGGTGCTTCACAGTTATGTTCTTTCTGTATTCTTTTCTCTGTTACAGGTAATAAATCATAATCTTTACTGCATACGTACATTTTTCTAAGCCAATTTGATGATATTTACATTTCTGCCAGGTCATCTCATTGTCATACTATGCCATTTCCTACTTTCCTGGAGGATCGGCTGGCGTTAAATTCTTCACCTCTGCTATCACATCTTCGATTTTGAGATGCTTTGGGAGGTGATTTATGGTAACCTCTAGATGTTCATAGCTTTTAGGTCATATGAATTTTATATAATCACTTTAAACGTCCCTTTCTATTTGACTAGTTCTTTTCTACGTTTATCATTCTTATTGATTGGATCAAGATTACAAGTCCGTTACAGCAAAAAATGGAAGAGTTTAATAAAACAAACTAATGCAAGAGAAATAGACTAATTCGCTTACTACTTTATAAAGAAGGCAATAATGTTTTTCTCTCAAACACTCTCTTCGTGAATATCTTACACATATCTTAGACACAGAGCGAAAACACATATAAAATAAAAAAAACTCTTACTATTACATGACACTTCATTGTGTTATAAGCCAAGTCTAAATTTAATAGGGTTTAAATAATGTTCTCTTTCTTGAAATTTTGGCACCCATTTTGGTGCACAACTATAGGTTAAGTGTTAACATCAGGGCGATATCTTGTAGCTTTATAAACGTAACTAGGATGATATATCCGCGTAATACGATGATATGTTTTTTTATTTATTATTTCACTAGCTTTAGAAAACCCGTGTAATACACGGGTTGAATAAATAAAATATTAATATAATAAAATTTATGCAAAATAAAATGATATTCTAAAATATGATATGACTGAAATTACGTATGATTAAGTACTATAAGTAATAAAACAGTGATATCAATCTTTTTTAACTTTGTTTTTAGTTTTTTTTTTCAAAAAAATAACATTTTGTTCTAAAACAAACCGTATAAAAATATCATTTTTTAAAATATTACATTATCATAACTCCTAAATTAAATTATTTTTGGTTTTTATATAATTTACTTTTTAAAAACACTAATTTTATAATATATCATATTTTTAAAAAAGTTTGATATTTTATAAAAAAATATTATTTATAAACATTTGTTTATTTAGAAATAACATTAATAAAAAATCTTTTTCTTAATTTATAAAAAAATATTTTAATCTAAAAAAATATTAAATAATATTATTAGTAATTAATGTAATTATTTTGATGAGGAGAATTGTGGTCATGACACATGTCATATCAAGTTACTATTTTATTATAATAGGTAGATAATAGGTAGATAGGTAGATGTATGTAATTTTGTTGTTACATATATATTGCAAAAGCCAAAAGCAGAAATTCATGGGAACTAAATCAAACATTCAACAAAACAGCAACCCAAAGTAACATGATGATCTAAATGTATGATTCTAAACCACTACTGAAGTTACCAACAAAAGCATCCATCTCGGTAGCCGAAAGGCGCACTCCAATCTTCAAATCTTCGTCAGATTCTCTGCACACACCAATACATATCAATCCACTGTAATCGATCAAAATCGTTTCATGCTTTTTCGGCTTCCCAAATCCGAAATCTAAGTCATAAAATTTGAGTTTTGGTGTTCCCGCCACCCCCACTCTCTTCGTTGGCCGTCCGTTGGGATGCAAATTCCCAATCGTTTCTAAATCTTTCACGAGTCCATCCTTATTGGTCAACATCTTATGTAGATTATCTCCGATCAATTTAGCAGCGGTCAAGAATCCTTCTTTTCCTTTTAGAATATTTGTTCTTGCTAAACTCCTATATGGCATGATGTAGTTGCCAAAGCAAGCCGTCGTGATTGGTGGATCCATTCGTGTCCTACAATCGACGCTAAAAGAAAACAATGTTAGCTCCTAGTCGTATAATTCGGCTACACAGTGCCAAATATATGCACATGCTATGGTAAATGATGATACATGCTCTAATGATGGAAGTTGGGTTGAATTTAGTTTTTTCAACCCATTAATCATTATTCGAGTCAGTACAAATGTGTCTCGAACCTTATCAGTTGGTCCAGAAAGTCTTGGAAGTTGGTACTCTTTGTTAAACGTTTCACCCTTAGCTCTCCTTAAATAACTTTCATCTAGTTTCGGGTATTTGACCAATCTATCAAAAAGCGGTAATGTTCCATTAGCCAAAATTGCGTGACCAGAACCAGACTGAGCGATCGACGCCCACGCTTTCCAGAAAAGAAAGTTGGTGGTCGCATCACCAAGGGTGTGATGATTCGTCATTCCGATGAAAATCCCATGGTTCGGGAAAAAGGGTGAGTTGAATTGAAAACACTAGGATCATAATTTAATCGGACACTTTACAAGTGCGTCCAAAAAGAGGTATAAGATGATAAAATTTGTCACACATACGCGTATGATTCCCAGCGAGATCGTTGAAATCAAGATTACAATTTGCAACTGTAACCGTGACAGAATCACCTTCAACGTATTGAATTTCAGGTTTTCTAGCGCTTGTAGGGAATATGGTGAGTTTACCAACAAAAGGGAAAAAATGTTGGAGGGTGATTGATAAAGATTGTTTAAGATTGGGGACAATAGTTTGAGTGAAGTGAGTTTTGATGATTGGGAGCTCATAAAAGAAAAGAGTGTGTATAGGATCATGAAAGGTTAACCAAAAGATGTCGAAGAAAGCTAGCGGCAACGACTGGCGGTTTACGGTGGCCGGTGGTGGCGATATGGCGGACAGTTCAAGCACAGTTAACGTAGGAAGTGAATACATATCGTTGATCTATTTTTGATTACTAAAAATTAGTGTAGTAATAAGTAATTAAGGGATGGAAAGAAGAAGATAAGAGAAAATGCAACCTCCTAATGTCAAGTTTTTCTCGTTATTTTCTCTTTCTGTATATATTGGAGATCGTCGATTACAGAAAAAAACATTACTGATAACTTTTTATAAGTTTTGATGCGTGATGTATTATTCTTTAATGCTTAAGTTTTCATTTCTTTTAGTTTTATCAATTTATTTATATTCAAACCACTAGCAAGATTTATAAACGAAGTGGTAGCTAACTGGGTGGTTAGGCTCGGCCGGTAAGGGGCAAAAGTTCGAAGTAAACACTCGTATGTTGTTCATAATTTTAACGTCTACTTTTACCATGATTTGAAAACAAATGGTACTTTGGACATAATTTAAAATGATTTGCATCCATTTTTTTTATTACATATCATTTTTTTTATCATATGTATATTCGTTTATATTTGTGTAACATTCGTATTAGTGGAATGAAATCTACTTTAGATTGTTTTAATGAATTTTGGAAATGGAGAAAAGTTGTACAAGAAGATCAAAATGACCACGTTATATTATTTAAGGACAAGTTATAAGACCATTTGAGACATATGATTAATGATGAAGATTTATTTGAACTATTGGATTAAATTTGAAAAGATAAAGATTTAAAATTGATGGATGGATTATATACAACTAGCACCGGTTTGAAGCCCACATGATGCGGGTGAAAACACAACACCTAGGTTGGTAATTATTATATATATTAAAGATATAAACTTTAGCTACAGTACTACAGTAACAATCTCTTCGAATCCGGCCAATCCCGGCCACCTGCGCGGGTATCCGGCGAGCCCCCTTCCCCCTCTCGACTCCTCTCATCCAATCGGAAGCAATGGAGGCTTCAATTCCTCTTAAATCGTAACGTAACAGCGCGAATCGAAGGCAAGGTCGGCGGTTGCAGATCGATTTGGAGGCTGTGGTTGCGCGATGGTGATGATTTGGAGGCTGTGGTTGCGCGACG
Source organism: Flaveria floridana (assembly GCA_018326465.1). Lineage (NCBI taxonomy): Eukaryota > Viridiplantae > Streptophyta > Magnoliopsida > Asterales > Asteraceae > Flaveria > Flaveria floridana. Next base: position 8 of record BJCO01673050.1, on the reverse strand, counting down.
GTGGTGTG
>BJCO01673046.1:0-10969 GCA_018326465.1 Flaveria floridana | reverse complement strand
GTCCAAACCGCTTCCCGCCCCAGTTTCGGTCACCACCACCTTTCTTACTCACCTCAACCACCACTACCTCCCTTTCATCATACAGTCTTCCCGCCAAATACACCACCAACCTGAACGTGCTTGGTCAGGCAGCGATCATATGCTTGCGGATGTCCGTCGGCAAGCCCTGAATGTACCTCTTGATCTTTCATGACAAGGGTGTCACCTGATCCGGCACTAGTCGTGCCATCTTGTTAAACTTGGTGGTGTATTACTGATGTGTCATGGTTCCCGCCTCCAGCCGCAGGAACTCTCTCTCTACCTTGTCCAACTCCCAATGAGGACAGAACTCCTCAATCACCAATTTCTTCATCTCACTCCACTTCATCCTGCCAATCGCTCTACTCCCCTCGGCTTGGATAATATTGTCCCACCAACATAGAGCCAAGTCTGCAAACGAATGAGTGGCAAACTTCACCTTCTGATCTTCCCTGCACTCGCTGATGTCGAGCACAGCTTCTAACTTTCTCACCAATTGATGAGCAGCAGCAGCAGTGCCGTTGCCATTGAAAGTTGGGGGCTTGCATCTTTGAAATGCCCTATAGTTACAGACTCGTGCGGCCTCCGGCAAAGGCTCTTCTTCCTCCTCCTCGTTAGTAGGGACAACCATCTCAGTCTCCAGATGTTCTCTCCCTCCTAAGGACCTTTTCCTCTCCTTCCTATCTCCTTCTGATACAGGCTTTATTACTTCAGTCACCACAGACGGTAAGATCGTCTGCATGACCTGGTGAACCTCCTCCACCACATCCTCCTTCACTGAGGACCTCAAATTAGCACTCTCGTCACCACCCTCCGGATGAGGGGTCTCAGGCTTTTCATGAGACACTTCTTCAGCTCTTGGCCTTCCTCTCTTGACCCGTGGTCCAGCACCACATCCACCACGACCTCCACCTCAAGAAGCCTTCGAAGATCTACCTCCAGCCATCCTCTAACACGCTATAAGATTTAAACACTAACACGGTCATTCAAGGAAATATCTCAGTTTATGTTAAGTATAGTAAGTCCCTAATTACAGTGGCCAGTTGTGATTAGCCACTTACTTTACTCTTCATACCCCAAGCATTTCCTATACTGACTACATCAATATCTAAATCTACTAAGGGCAAACAGATCAAATAACATGCACACATAATATCGGTTAACATTTAAGAAAATACCTGATGGCACATAGCTACTTGGACTAGCATCCCTCCTTTTGTCCTATTTTCAGTTTAAGTTTAGGTTACTTTTGAAAATATTTACCTATTTCACTTAAACATTGGCTCTGATACCAACTTGTAAGGCCCCGTTCCCGGGCACCTCATAGTTTGTTATTCATCACACATAAATCATACATTTATTTAAAACATCACTGTGAAAATTAATTAAAACTATTTCATATATTAATGAACGCTTTTGCAAGATAATACAATGTAGTTAACTGTTACAAAATATCATAATTTGCATTACATAACAAAAACATCATTGTTATACAAATGGATGCCATCCTAAAATTCCAAGTAGCTGTCCTGTGCCATCCTCAGCAACAATCACCTGCCAACTGGAAAATACATAAAAGTCAGCGTTGATGAGTGAGTTCTAGTTTTATAAATAAAATACTTCACTTATCATTCAAATCCGTTCTTTACTTTCATATGTGCTCATACATCATACCTATAAATAGATAATCTTATTATTATCTTCATCATCGTTCATTAACTTTCGTTCATTCATCATCGTATGTCATCATTATCATTCGTTATCTTCCTTACCATATTTTACGTACATTCCCCTTTATCTTCCTAACATTCCGGGCCAATGCCACGGGCTATACCCCACCGTCATGTATAAAGTGGGTACTGCGCCGAAGTCTACAATTAGACTCCCACACATTGTCCCCAGTGGCCTAACCACAACATCAGGGTAACTTCATTCGGACCAATGCCATGTGCTATACCCCACCGTCATGCATAAAGCGGGTACTGGGCCGAAGTCTATGATTAGACTCCCATATATTGTGCCCGGTGGACTGACCATAGTACCGGGGTAAGCGGCAAGATCCCATAAGTATGGTCAATCACAAGGATTAGACCCCAGTATGCATCCTTTCGGGTAGCTAACCCACACACAGTTGAGCTAACACCCTTCATTGGGTGTGAACCTCCATACATTGCTTGCAAGACGTTTCTTACATCCGTTTGTTCATTAATGCATGCATTCATTCTTTCTTTATGTTTCACATATCATTAACATTAACTTTCGCTTTACGTTACATAATACTTTACGTTCATCTCATACTTATAATACGTAGGTCACGGATTAATGCATAATAAAGAACATAAGGAATCATACCATCCATAAGCATAACTTCATCGTACATGACATAACCTCATCTATCACATCACACATAACATCATAAAGTCAACTTAAATTACCCTCGAGAACCTCCTAAGTCAATGCCTACACTTTACATTTTCCCTAAAATTCAGAAAAATATTTTAAGTCTTAGGCGCATGGGCACTATACAGGCGCATGCGCACTATGCATGCGCATGGCCTTCTGGGTGCATGGGAACACTTAGGTGCATGTGCAGGTTCTGGGCGCATGGGCACTATTGGGGCACATGGCCCACCACTTAGTCATTCTGGGCCAATTCTAGGTGCATGGGCACTATGCAGGCACATGAGTGCCTAGGCGCATGGGTACTGTTTGGGCGCATGGGGGACACTTAAGAAATTTTGACCGTTTGGCGCATGGGCCACTATTTAGACGCATGGCAGCCAACTCATTCTGCCAATCCCAATTCATCAGTTCATCATATTCTAAGATTATCACTAACATTCTAAGCATCATAACATGAACATAATCACAAATCAAACCCAAACTTACACCCACCCATATACACATTCATACATACACATACGGGTAACATACCCATTTTTATAAAAACGTACTTACATGTATTTCCAGCCCCAAAATTAGTTAAAACATGTAAAAGGGGGTTCTAGAACTCACCTTATGCAACTTTGTGTATAACTTCCTTCAAACCCGTTTGCTATGAGCTCAAACACCTTGAATTCAATCTTCTTCTTGTTCTTCTTCAAAACCTAAATTCTCTGCTCTTTCCCTCTATAAAATCGAAAGAAATGAAATGTGCAGGAGGTTATGGGCGGCCATATCACCTTTATGCACCAACTTTTATTCTTTTTGTCCTTTTGGCACTTTTAACCCCTCAACTTGGGTTAAATTGCACTTTCTCCTTTTATTCGTGTTTATTCTTTCTTTCTTGTGGATTAAAAATATCCGGGTGTTACACCATGCAATGATTCAGACCCAATATTTTCTGCTTTTAATGCTTCTGTCTGTGCTTCCTTAATTTGTTCAGACAGTTGAGTGCTGATAGTAAGTTGTAAAGCTCGCACTCGCCTAGGCTTAGCTGTTTCTTTCCGGATTATAGCATCGGAAACCACGTTTGCCTTCCCTGGATGATACTTAATAGCGTAATCATAGTGATTTAGTAACTCCACCCAGCGCCGTTGCCTCATATTCAGTTCTGTCTACTCCACCCAGATCGGTGTAAATAGTGCATTTGGTTTCGTAGAAGTAATGTCTCGAGATCTTCAAGGCACAAACTACTGCACCCAATTCCAAGTAGTGGGTGGTATAATTCTTCTCGTGTACCTTCAGTTTCCTTGAGGTGTAGGCTATCACCTTATCTCACTGTATCAGGACACAACCCAGTCCTTGATGGGATGCATCACAGTACACCACGAAATCATCCATCCCTTTCGGTAGTGTCAGTACCGGTGCGCTGTAGAGTTTATGTTTCAACAACTGAAAAATTGATTCTTGACTTTCTCCCCATTTAAATGTTGTACCTTTATGTGTCAAGGAAGTGAGGGGTTGGGCAATCTTGAAAAATCCCTCAATGAAGGGTTGATAATATTCTGCCAATCCAAGGAATTAACGTATCTCACTAGGTGTCTTAGGAACCATCCAAGTCTTAATTGCTTCCACTTTTTCAGGATATACATGGATTCCTTTCTCATTAACAATGTGACCCAAAAACTGCACCTCTTGTATCCAGAAGTCACATTTAGAGAATTTAGCATATAGTTGTTCCATCTTTAGCATTTCTAAGATCAATCGTAGATGCTCTTCCTGTTCCTCCTTGGTCTTGGAATAGATCAATATGTCATCGATAAACATAATAACAAACTGATCAATGTAGGGTTTGCACACGCAGTTCATGAGATCCATGAACACCACTGGTACATTAGTTAACCCAAATGGCATGACCAAGAATTCATAATGGCCATAGCGGGTCCTGAATACCGTCTTCGAGATGTCTTCTTCTCGGACTCGCAACTGATGATAACCAGATCGTAAGTCAATCTTAGAATAGTATCTGGATCCTTGAAGTTGATCGAAGAGATCATCAATACGAGGTAAGGTGGTACCGGATCTTGAGTGTGACCTTGTTTAACTCCCTGTAGTCAATGCACATTCGAAAGGTGTCATCCTTCTTCTTATCAAAAAGGATAGGGGCTCCCTAAGTTGATGAGCTAGGTCAGATAAAGCCCTTATCTAGCAGCTTCTGAAGTTGTGCCGACGACTCCTGTAATTCATTTAGTGCCAATCGGTAATGTCCTCTAGCGATTGGGGCTGCGCCGGGAGTCAACTCAATTTGAAATTCCACTTGGTGATGAGGTGGTAATCCAAGCAGGTCTTCTGGAAACACCTCTGGAAATTCACGAACCACTAGGATATCCTCCATCTTCCTTTCCTCTTATTGCTTGTCAGTTATCAAGGCCAGTATAGCTAAGTGACCTTCACGTAGCATCTTCTGCGATTTCATAATTGATATGAAACCTATTACTGCACCACTCCTTTCACCCTTAACCGAAAGAATTTCACCATTCTTGAGAGGAATGCGTACAATCTTCTCATGACACACTACCTCTGCCTGCTTCCCGGATGGCCAATCCATTCCCACAACCACATCAAAGCTACTGAGTGTAATTGGCATAAGATCTATGTCAAAAACGTGTTCGGCTAGTTCTATCTTACAACCCTTGTGAACGTGCGTGATGTGAATTTGTTTACCATCATCTAACTCTATGGTATAGGTGATATCCAAGGTAGAAGGCATATCATTCATAAGACTACTGAATTTAATGGAAATAAAACTTCTATCGGGTCCAGTGTCAAATAATAGAGTAGCATATCGACCATTTATAGAGAATTTACAAGTTACTATCGTAGGGTCGTTTAGAGCCTCACCTGAACCCATAGTGAACGCTCTCCCTTTGGCTCCACCGTTATTGCCACCATTGTTTCCACCATTCCTTGCATTGTTGTTGTTGTTCCCGTTGTTTCCTATATCATTACCAATTTTCCTCAGCTAAGGGCAATTCCTCTTATAGTGCCCTTCATTCCCACACTCGAAACAACCCTTAGGGTCTCTTGTGATTGTTGGGGCTTCTTCATCATCTCGCCACAAAAATCCTTTGCCACGTGTCCTAATTTTCCGCACCTTTGTCATTTGAAGTTATCACACCTGCCGGTGTGATGGTAATTGCAGCGATTACACTTAGGATACCTCCCTACGTATCCTCCTTGTCCTTGGTTGGTAGTGGCGGTCTGATTGAAACCTCAGTTGTTATCAAACTTCCTCGGTTGTTGTTGATGTTGTTGCTACTAGTTGCCTGAAGTTGATCCCTTGTTGTTTGGACATCCGACTTATGTTTATTGTCTGGAACACTCGCCACCACTGGTACACTAGCCACCATACCCTGTTTTGGCAGTTTACCTTGTTCAACTGCCTGGTCAGACAACTTGTGAGCCAACCTAATCGCTTGCTGAATGGTAGTGGGGTTGGAGGTAGTGACCATGATTTGGATTTTAGGAACCAAACCACATAGATATAACTCTATTCTTTTGTGCATCGGGGTCACCATCCGGGGTACAATGTTGCCAACTCGTGAGACCTGGTAGTGTAGGCCTCAATCTCAGAACCTTGCATCTTTAGTTGCCACAACTCCATTTCTAGTTTTTCCACCTCATCACGAGGGCAATACTCCTCGGTCATCATTGCCTTAAACTCATCCCAGGGTAAGTCATTGGCCATCGCCTAACCCAACATTTGAAACTAGGCATGCCACCAAGAAAGTTTTTTGCCCCCTAGAGTACCGGTCATGTACTTTATTTGGTCAACCGACAGGCAGTTGCATTTGGCAAAGACTGATTCAGTCTTCTCGAACCAATTAACCAGTCCAACAGCACCTTCAGCTCCATTATAGGTGTGGGTCTTACAATCCAGGAAAGTCTTGTAAGTACAGGGTGGGGTCTAGTTTCAACAAATCAAAATTGTTTAGTTTAATGGTTTAAACAAATAACTAGAGTTTTGGTCAAGTCACTTGTATCATTTGCCTGCTAGTTATGCAGCGGGCACTTGTGCAGCGTGCACTGTAGCCACTGCCACCTACACATGCTCATTGATCAGAGCACCCAGTTCTGCGGTGGTCATGTTAACTGCTACCGCGCCGCGTCCACGTCCAGCGCCACGTCCACGACCACGTCCTCTACCACCGGCTTTCATTTTCATTTTACATTCACAAACACCAAAAATGAGCAACATGTAACATATTCATCTCATTAAAACATAATAGATAGTAAGAAAATAAAGCAGTTCATCAACCACATTTATAACCAAAATAATAACCAAAGATAAATAATCTATAACCATTTCACAAAATATTCAATCAATATAAAAAAAATTTAGTTTTTCAGTCCGGTGGGAAACAACCCTTCCCACATAGGTTTTCAAAGAAAAAACACTAAGTAGTCTAAGTCAAATGAAAGGGAAGACCAGTCTAGGAAAATCAGATCCATAACTATCTTCCTCCTTCTTATTGGGCTCTTCTTCCTCTTACGGGGCTCGGTTCTTCCTCGGGGTCTTCTTCTTCCTCTTCTTCCGGGGATTCCTCCGGTTCTTCTTCAGGGTCTTCTTCTTGTTCAGGCTCCGTCTCAGGTTCCACAGCTATGTGCATCGCCACAAACGGTGCCTCCAAGGTAGCAAGTCTCACCCCATGATCATGTATGGAATCGTCTCGAGCCTCTGATCGGTGAGTCGTCCGAGCCATCCCATCAGTCAATGTGTGTTGATGTTGATAGCCATCCTATCAGTCAAAGTGCATTGATGTTCACCACAACCACTTCCTTCTTTGTTTCTCGCATATGATATCGTAGTTTAGTGACCAACCCAGTAAGCCACTGAGTGTGCAGTTTCTCTATGTCCAAGGCAGCAACCAAAGCTGCAATCACTTGCTCGATAGATTGTTTTATCAAAGGGAGAGAAAGTGTAGACTACTCAGAACTGTTCCTAGTCCTTGGCCTATTAGTACGCACACGCTCCCTATACATTATCTGGTCCACATAATTAGGATAAAAGCTCCAATCCCGTGGGGCATCGTGTTCCATTAGTGTGAACGGTTGATCCCAAATCATTTCTACAGGAGAAGACTAAAGTCGAGGCCACTCAGGTGTTCAGTCGGGTACAGGAGGAGAAGGAGGGGAATCAGAATATGTAGGGGAATCAGAACCTGTTGGTCTCTTACCCGCAAATCGTGAAGATGATGCCATACTGCAGAGTACGTAATGTGTATGCCAATGAGTATACAGTAGGGGAATAAAGAACAAGTAACTAAATAACTATGTGCGGTTATAGACTAGTGTATATGCAACCTAGTTCCCTATAACCAATGGCTCTGATACCAGTCTGTCACACCCTCAAAATCCACGTGCAGGGTTTTACCGCGAGGTGTGTGAACAAACCAGGATCCCAGTCATTAGTTACTTAGAACGACACTATATGCAACGTTTAAATAAAAGCCAATGAGAGTTTAAACTTAAAACTGTGTAGAAGCGTTTGTAAATAAATCAAATGCAAAGTACTTAAAATGTAACATTGGCGAAAACACGCGCCAAAACATTATTTAAAACTTATAAATAATAAAATGATTGTCTTGACATAATAAGAAACTTTGCAAAGCATGCTGAACTATGATGTGCTCCTACTGGTAGTTAGAGTGGTCGACCAGAGAATAGCATACTGAAAGATTCTAGATAATGGTTGGTGAGTTCAAGAGTTTACGTTTAACATAAACAGTATAGTTATAAAACATAAGAGGGGCATTGAATTAGATAGCTAATCTAGATTCACAAGTAATAACAATAGTGATTTCGCGATCGAAGCTGACATGTGTTTCGTTTGTTTACCGCCCATCACAACCTACCAAGTTGTGATGATGTTTGTGTTTAGGACAATATTGCACCCCTTTGACCTCGAGTCGCATGGGTAGGGCTTCTCAGGCCCAGTCGTACTACGCAACATTTCCCGCTAGTTACTAATATTATCAATCTGAAAGTGTGAGGACTTTCAATGTAAAATACACTATGTTACACTACACAAAACTTATAACAGTAATGTGTTTATAAACAAGTATGCTATCTCCCCTAAAAGAGAGAGTGTTTAAAAGGTGGGCATGAACTCACCTGGTATGCAACGAATGATAATAAAGGCTAACGGTGAGCAGAAACACAACCTTCAAAGGTTACCTAGAACACACAAGTACATAAGTACGTGTACTCAGAAAAACTTAACAACCCTAGGTGCTCAATAAACATGTTGACCCAAGGTTTTGAAAAACAACACTCATTTGACCTAGTTGACCCATTTGACCCGTTGGTGACACATTAATTGAAATTTTATTTTATCAAGTGTAGCAATTCATTGTACATGCCATTCATACAAGTTGTTCATGTATTTCACATCATCAACCTTTTGTTCTACCAATATCACCATAGAACCTCATTCTATCATGCAACAAGATTCGTACCAATCAACATGCTTAACAATGATCTATTACAATCCTAAACATGACCCTACAATTTCCTAACTAACTCTATCATCATGTAAAATCCATAAAAGTCTAAATTTCCCAAATGACCAATCAAGTGTCCATACAACTCAATTAATACATTCCATCACATTAGACACCATCAATAAACATTCTAACATGACCCTAACATTATGAACATGTCCAATTCACCATATCCAATGATCATCCAAACTAAAGTTTCCCTTTAGGGAAATAACATACCAAAATCAATCTAACACTCAATTCAATCATGAATTCATCAACATAATACCTGTTCAAGCTCACAACTATCATTTAGACATGTTTAACATCATCAAAACATCATAATTCACCAATCTCATATCCAAAAGTTTCTACTTATAGCAAGGTATGAACTACATGATCAATTCTTGGATTTCTTACATAATTATCATCATTCCAACATTCATACAACATTATTTATGACATCTGGTAATTTTTCGTTACCAAACTCCGTTAGTTCCATTAGGTCTTGCATGCACGTGTGTGAGCACACACTAGTAGTCGTTGAACGCTGGTGACTTAATAACAATGATATATGATAAACTAATAATAACCTAATTAATAATGTTGATTATTAGTACCTGGTTATGTGATTATGGATTTTTAAATATTATTTGTGAATTTTACGTGATAATGTGACTACGTGTAATATATATTTCATGTGTTTTGTGATTAATTAAGAAATGTATATGATTATTACTATTGACTAATGATAATTATATTTTGTAGTTAAAACTATTTAAAAAGGGTTATAAAGACTAGTTTTTATAAAATATAAATTATAGGGGGTTAAGTGTAATTAACTAAAACTAAAACTTAACAAAATAACCCAACCCTAACCCCCCATCCCCCATTCAGCCGCAACCATCACCACACACACACACACATTGCAATTTCAAGCCTCCAACAACAAGAAATCATTCGATTTTTCTTGGTTCCAAGGATTACAACACGTTAGCAACATCAATTCTTGTCCATTATGTGATTAAAGGTTGGATTTTTGTGGTTTTCATGAATTTTGGGTGTTCGCCGAACCCTAGTTTGAATTGGTGATTAATGTTGAATTTTGGTGTTGTTTGATGATTGTATGATGTTAGTTAGATTGTATTGATATTAGTTTACATGCATTATACAAGAAATTCGTGGTTTTGATATGTTGTTCATACCTTACTAATAATGGTAACTTTTGTGCATGAACTTGATTATTTGATGATGAATTGATGATGTTAGGATGTTACTGATGTTGTATGAATATTGGAATTATGATAATTATGCTAGAAATCTAAGAATTGATCACATAGTTCATACCTTGCTAAAAGTAGAAACTTTTGGATATGATATTGGTGAATTATGATGATGTGATGATGTTGAACATGTCTAAATGATAGTTGTGAGCTTGAATAGGTATTGTGTTAATGAATTCATTATTGAATTGAGTGTTGACAGGATCTCAGCCTCTAGTTTGATCAATTAGGTTGTATTCGCAGCGGATTTAGCACTAGAATTAGACAAACAAGCAAGAACACGAATGATTTTGCATGTAACAGTAAAGTTATAGAGAGAGAAAATGATTCTGCCAAAAAGGTATTTTCTATTAACTCACACGTTTCGGCACCGTTTACAATTAGGTCATCTTCCTTTTATAGGAAGAATGACGTATGCTGATGTCACTTGATAGTGACATCAAACGGTTATTGACAAACTACTGAAAGAACACATAAACTACTGAAGATGTCAAATGGCTGACATCTTCTTACAAAATGCTAAGTGTTCTAACTTATTACAAACTACTGAAGAGGAAACTACTGAAAGATACAATGACTGAAGAACAAACTCTTCAGTCGTTTACAACTACTGAAACTATAACGACTGAAGAACAAACTATTCAGTCGTTTTACAACTACTGAAAGGAAAAAAGACAAACAACTGAAAAGTAAAACCATCACAACAACTGAAGACAACTTCTTCAGCTGTTGTGACAAACTCTG
>BJCO01673043.1:0-11942 GCA_018326465.1 Flaveria floridana | reverse complement strand
CAAATTGCTTTATACACTAAAGGAGGTTTACAATTCAAAGCACCACCACCACCTACTGAAGCTCATTTTCTATTTATATCAAAGCCGAAACAGAAATATGGTGAAATGTCTCATGTTATTAGCTGGGGTTATGATGGCGAGAAAAAGTTGTATGTTATAAAGAGAAAGAATGGAGAAATTGATTATCTGAAGAGCACTCAAGACTTCCATACTCTACGTGCTGCTGATCTTTATTCCATGGGAAAAGCTCCATTCATTAATGAAAGCAACTATAGCGAAGCTAAACTAATGAGATCTATGATACGAAAGGGAGATGAGAACAAATTTCAAGGACTTCAAAACTGCTAAATCAAAGGTGATTGATGACTCTACAAGAATTGATGAAAATACTAAAGCTCCGATGAAAATAAGAGTCTTTTAACATCCCAAATTCATAAGAAAAGTCCCAGTTCATGCTCCCGTTCCTCCAAATTCTTTGAAGCAATTAATTTCTTAGAGATGTGAAAAGGATTCAGGTCATGCTGTGATCAAATGTACTGACAGATCATTTAGAATCATTGATCCAGCTGACTTAATGAAATTCGGGAAAGACGACTTGATCAAGCTACTACACTGTCCTATTTCAGCTGATGAGTCTGTTTACTTTTTGTCTTGCCAATATGTCTAGATGACAGATCGAATCCTTCGAAATAAATTGTACGTGTATTTTGGTACTTACAAGAGAGCAAATGTTGATTTTGACTAGTAATGTTTCACCGAGCCTAGGGGGAGATTGTAGAAGACTACATAAGGCTCGGCAAAACAACAAACACCGAAATTAAAGATGACAAACGAAAGACAAAGTCACGCGACAGCTGATTCCACGCGAGAGGCGGATCCGCGCGAAAGGCATAACCGTGCGACAAGTCTGTCGCGCGAGAACTACTGTTTAGTATAAATTGTTTAGTTTTCGGTTTGCAATGAAGCCTTTGATTATATTTCACTCCAGAACTCTTGTATTACTGTGTGTTTTCGTACAAGACCCGTAATTCGTTGTTTTATTCAATACAAGAATTATATTTTGATCGATTCGATTCTTTTCTTATTCTAATCATGTTTACATTCCGCATTCACATGATTGAGATCGTGGTTTGATTATTTCTGGGAGAAATCCATAGTTTTACATTATACTTCGGAAGACACAGCTTCTTCCGAAGCTTTAGTCTTCGGAAGAATTTGTCTTCATTCTTCTAAGTGTCCTCTTTGGAAGGAGAACTTCTTAGTCTCGAAAGACTGAGTTTATCCTTCGGAAGTTTTTCGGAAGATTATCTCAGAAGCTTCAAAAGTTGCAGCATGAATTGCCTTCGGAAGACATTTCTTAGTTGTGCAGATTTCTTTTAAGTGTTGTTTTGGTTGCACCAGCCTTAATAGATCCAACAATGTTGAAGGTTTAACTCTCGCCGTATACAAGTGGCGTAGATTTAGAAGTAAGTGTAAATTGTGTGAGTTTATCGTTCAAAACAAATTAACTGAATAAAGTATAAAATAGATGAATATTGCAACTACGATCGTATATAGCAAGACCATTATGTGCATAGCAAAATGGAATTGAACATAGTACAAATTGAAGACCTCTTAAGCATCGCAGTATCTATAGAAATTAAAGAATGAAAAATAATCTATTATAATATCTGAAATTTTAAACTCTTATTATAACATAAATTGCATGGATGAATAATAACAATTGCAATCATAATAAGGATACAATTTCATAAATGTATACTAATAAATCAAAATTTCTATATATCACTTGACATTTTTCTACACTTTTCATATACTCTTCGCCTAGAATTTAAACACGTATTATTAATTGAATTAAAATTAAACATTTAATAATACATTAAATGCTAATAATTAATTATATGTTTTCAAATTATAAAACTCATTTTTTGATAAATTAAAAACATTTTTTATTAAAAACATAATTTTTTAAAACATAAATTTATGAAATATTAAAAATTATATTAACTAAAAAAAGTATTGTTAATGAAATTTGAAGTGTTTTAAAACACAATTTTTAAGATAAAATTTTTTTAAAGATGAAAGTTTGGAAAAATAATAATTCAATCATACTTTATCATAAAAATATATTTCATAATGTTTAAATATTAATAAATAAGTATTACTTTAATATTTTTATTCGATTTTTAATACACGAGTTTATAAACTATTAAGTTAATAAAACAATTTGTATCGCCAACTATGTTAGAAAGGATTTTGTTTAAGTAAAGAATATAGTTAATGGTTTTTAATAATAATAACAATGGTTTTCGAATAAAATTTAACTAGTTATCTAAATTTATATTAAGACATAATAATAAGCTTTACAGTTTACCCTATATAAAAGATAAAAATAAAGAATATACAAAAATAGAAAAAAATAGTGATATTTATGTGTACATGTTTCACAATAGTTAAATCTCCTTTCGTTTGAGAAAATATAAACAAATAAATAAACACATAAATTTGCCTCTTTCGTTTCGCGGTTGTGTTGGGATTGTGGTTTGTAAATCATGTCATTAAGTTAAGAAATGCCATAACATGAATAGACTTGCCTAGAATTACGACATGCCCCGCATACCTTTCTTAACCTCGGATACATATCCCATGTTTTTTGCATCTTTGTTGTTGTTTTCTTTTCGTAACCATGGTGAATTTAAAAGATAACAAGAATAGACTAAAAATAAATCTTGCGAGTTGAAAAGCTTAGAATTATAATAAAATACAATTAACTATTGTTATAACTGAAAATGCATATTTCATTAATAGGAAAATATGTAATATATCATACTTAGTTAAACACTTAAAATGACAAGTTATTTTTGTACAAGTTACACAATTCCACTCAGTTAATCTCAAAAAAATATATTAATTCTAAATCCATCAATCAGAAGCCACCCATCTTCACTTACGTAAATAATCTCATACCCAATGTTCCTTCCTGATCGTAATCCTAATCGTAATTCTAATTCACATCCATCGGCTCTTCTATAGATGTTTAGGATCTTGTCGCAAATTTTTTACACATGTTATCAAATTATCATAAAACAAATTAAATACACAAATAAAAAACATAACCTAAACCATAACTTAACATAATAAAAATTACTTATTTTAGTCGACATCATGCTTGTCTTGCTATTGGTTGAGAAGTGAATCTCCAATTTGAGTATTTATAAGTTTATTCAAAATAGTCTATATGAAAAATATTTATAAAAATAGGTGTAAAGAACTTAATATAGTCTTTATATAATTATTTAATATTCAACTTAATTATTCAATTACATGGTTATTTAATTATTTAGAAACAAAAAGATAACGATTATGTGAAAATAATAAGTTTGCATGTGGAAAGTATATGTATGGTATTGTTAATTAGTGGTAAATAAGTCTGTGAAAATAATAAATATAAAAATGGTGAATGCAAACTGAATAACAAATGTGACATACTAATGGCGGATGTGCATGTTAAAAGTATGATCTCCAACATTACATAAAATCTTATGGAAAAAAAAACTTTTACACAAAATCTTTATATATTTGACGAAGTTAAAATTAATTAATAATTAAGAGTAATTACACGAATCATCATTAAACTAGGCTCAAATTTTATCTTTCGTCACTATGATGGAAAATTATAGTTTAGTCCTAAGGTTCGAAAAAACGTAACAAGTTTCGTCAGCATATCAAACAACCGTTAAATAGTTCTGTTAAGTAGCTGTAAATTGACCATTTAGCATTTGTATTAGAAACAAATAGATACAAGATACATTCTTTTAATATAAGTGGGCCGGCATTCTAAACTTCATCTTCTTCAATAAATCTCTCACTTTTAACAACCACTCCTAAATTTTTATTCGATCTCTCACAACCCTTACAACCACATAGACCACCTCTTCGGTCACCAACATCTCGCCTTGAAGGTAAGTACCATCTAAAAAAATGAGGTTAACTTCCTATACTTGGCCAGCAACATTTATGACTTCACCCTGTTACATCCCGCCTTGTCGTGGTGATGGTGGAAGTTTTAAGGTGGTCGTGGTGATTGGCTGGTGGTTGTAAGACGGTGTTCATTGTTGTCGACATGAAGTAGAAGAGGGTTTAAACTCTGAATGGAAACAATGAAGGTTTGGGCGGTGGTTTTGAGGTGGCGATAGTGGTTGGCTGTTAGTGTGATGGTAGTGGTGGTTTTAAGGTGATGATGGTTAGCAAGTAGGTGCAATGGGGGTGGTGATTGCCTGGTGGTGGTGGTGAATGTAAGTTGGTGGCCGGTGGTTGGGTGGTGGTGGTAATGGTGGTGTTGGTTGTAATGGTGCTGGTGGTCGACTAATGGGTACAATGGTGGTGGTGGTTGGCTAGTGGGTGTAATGGTGGTGGCGGTGAGGTTATACTGGAGAACCATATTTTTCAGCAAAGAGGTTGTTGGTGGTAGTTATGGCTGGTAGGTGGCGCTTAAGGTGATGGTGATGGTTATGGTGGGGGTGATGGTGATGGTTATGGTAGGCGTGATGGTGGTAGAACATTGAAGAAGATGATAATGAAGTGGTCCCACTTTTATTAACAGTTTATATGAATTCAAGGATCGAAACAGGAATTATTAGGTTAGATTGCACAAATGGTGATCGCGGATTTATCACTACTCGTTGTTTAATAGATTGAAGATGAAATAAAATTCGTAATATGAATCAACGAAGAACAATTCAGGTAAATGTAAAACAGATGAACGTAATGAATGAACAAACACGTTTGATTCAAAAGCTTTCCATTAATACTGATTAACGATTACAATTAAACAAATAATGATTGAATGATTGTTACTATTGATTACTAGGGTTCTAATGATAATTTGGTCTGTATTGTTAAAGTTGTTGTTATGGTTGATAGGTTTTGTTGTTAGGTTATAATCGGCAGCAATCGGTGCCTACAAGTATGCACCTATGCCTCATATTTGTAGGCTCAGGATTTTAGTGTTAGGGTAACAGTAACTTTCTTATCATGGTAAGAAAGTTACTCAGAGAATGTCTTGATTTGACATTCTCTGACTAAAGTGAAGTCGTCCGCAAAAGTTGACTTTATGACAACACTTTAGTGTTTGACTTGTTGACTTGATGTACTTGGTGAAGTACATGAAAGTGTTTTGGTCTTCCGTAGGCCTTGAGTCTTTTGTAGGACGTTGTTCTTCAGTAGAAATTTAGCCTTCCGTAGGTCTTTGGTCTTCTGTAGGGTTTGTCACTTGGAACTTCATCCGCAGCAAGCTGTTCTTCCGTGGAAGATCCTCGGATGCACAATTCCTTGTTGTTCTAGCAGAACATATACGGAAGTGTGATGTTATTCCTGCAACACACTTATAGATCAACATAGATTGGGTTAACCTATACATATATTGCATACAAAAAGATAAATATGTACAAGATTTTATTACAAAATGATGACTAAAGTCCTAAGCCTATACAATGAACCTACACCTATTGACTCTAGATCTAACAATATTCCCCCTTAGGCTTAGCATCTTGTAATCAATTCTTCAAGCTTGATAACTCTTTCACTCTTGATATAATCTTCTTATTAAAGTAGGAGACTGCTTCTTTTTTATCATCGTATTTGCACTTGATCTCCATTCTACTGATTTTCTTTAAAGTATCAAAACTGAGACCAAGCACATCGTCTTATGTTGTAAGTGTGGCAATCACACTGTTATTGTTAATAATCTCTAACTCATCTTGTTCTGTAATTCTTAATTCTATGACAGATGGGATATCGGCTCCCAACAGCTGACCAACCTCAAATTTTCTTTGTTTGTAGGCCTTGGCATGTAATTTATCTATCACTTGAATAATATACACATATAAGCATATGTCACTTTAAGCATGTTCATCATTGAGCTTTGGAAAATATTTATCATGGAGATAAGAAGTATCACTTGGATGAAGTAGTTTGATCTCCATTGGGTCAAATAGTATTATGCTCTGAGCTTTCTTCCTTGGATCATTTTTGAGAAGTACCAGCTCTTTGGTTCTTTCCACATATGCCCCATTTAGTGATGGGATATGTATATTGATTTCGACTAATGTTTTTGATTGTTGCAGAGCTCTCGTTTGCATATCCAACTCTTCTTAGAAATTTATCATCAACAAGATTAGAAGAGCTGGATTGTGACCTCCTTTGTCTCTGTATCCTTCTTTTATGTTCATTATCCTCCCTTCTAGGTTCCTTTATCACATCATCCTTAAATTTTGTCTTCAACTTACCAACAGTCATAGAGAAATCTCTTTCTCTTGGATTGATTGGATAGTTGGTGATAGGTAAGCTTTACAGGTCAGATGTATCAATATCAGGGAGTGATATGATTGTTTCAATCTAAGGGAAATACTGTATCATCCCAGAAGCCCTCTTAATTACTATATAACCCCAGTTTGGATCATATTTCAAGGCAATTATCCTATTTTCTTCAGCAGAACTGCGAGTTGGGAGATGGTCAAATAGTTGAATCAGAGTTGATTTTTCATCTGTGATTTCCCTGACTTTTGTACCTAGTGACCATATTTTGCTTAGAATCACATCCTATAGCTATTTGATCAATTTTTCTTTTCCCTTATGCCTATCTTTACTTTCTATTACAACTAGCTTAGCAGGAGTAGACTTAGCTTGATGAGCATAGGCAGGGTTTGGTGCTTCTGTTCTAAACTTTACTCCTGTTTCCAACTCCACCTTCATTACATATTCCATCATTTTTCTGAGTTCAGCCACAGATCTTCCCCTTAATTCATGTAGCTTGTAATATGGCTTTGTAACCAGCAAGTCAAGTTGTACTTGGTGAGCTTAGCTGTGTCACAGTGACCCAAATCTTGCTTAATCTTATGAATAGCTTGGAATTTGGTAAAGGTTTCATAGTTGCATACAGAGAGCATGAACATTGCAATCTCAAATTCTTTCAGTATTTTCTTCATCTCAGACATGTTTATTTTTTCAACCATGTCATAAGGAAATCCATTATTGATCAAGGTCATGAAGGCCTTCCTTCAAGAATATCATCAGTAGATAACAGTTCATCAGATTTTGGTTCTTGTTTATCCTTGGGAGATTCAATTTTTTTAATTCTTCCCATTCGTCATCACTCTCAGGTTCATCATGTTTGAATGGCTTCAAAGTATATATATCCACTGAAGGAATGTGCTCGGGAGAGTCAGTTTTAGCTTTCTTAGGGGAGTCTTTAACCTCTATGATCTCCCTTTGAATCATCCCTAAGTATTGCTTTTTTTCTATACTAAATTATTGAGTTTGATCTTTAGCAGTCTCATTTTTTTTGTTTCCAGAAGACCAACTTGTTCAGTGGTAGTATTTTTGGCTTTGTTTATCTCTAAAACGAGCTGCTCTTTTTCTATCTTTTCCCTTTCCATAGATTCTTTTAGCTTAGCCACCAACTAAGGTAGTACATCAATCACTTCATGATCTGTTTAAGCATCTTCTCTCAACGATTTGATTGAAGCTTCTTCTTAAGCCAGTTTAACATCTTTTTCTTTTAACAACCCCTACAATTCCCTCAGCCTCTCGAATCTTTTGTTTGTTTTGATGATGAGATTGTTGTACTTAGACATAAGGAAGCTTTCACTGACATCAATGTCTTCTTATTTTAAATCATCCTCATGATAGGCTATAATATCAACAAACTCATCTTCACCCTCAGCTTTATCCTATTCAACCTCCTGTTCTTGCTCTCCCACAACTTCTAAACAGATTTCTTCTATTACCTCAACTTGCACATCATCATAATCATCTTCAAAGTTGATTTCTTAAGTGGGTGCAAGCCTTGTTGTGATTGAGATTGATTAAATAAATGGGAAGATTATGATTTGGGGTTGTTCTTGATGAGAAGATGGTTAGTTGACATTTAGTGAGAGATGTTCTATGGTTGCATTGTTGGGAGATGATTGGGAAGGAGAGATGGGTTCTGTGTGTTCACTTGGTAGTGATTGTACAGGTGGTGATAATGGTTAATGATGAATAGGAGATGGTGGTGGAGAGTGTGATGCTTGTTCTATTGGTGAAAGGGAATCAACATGTTCTTCTTCATGTTGTTGATTATCAGAGATAAGTTCCTATGGGATGTCTGCATTTTCATCAACTACATGTGCAAACATTTAAATCTCTTCCCCTTCATACTTTTCACTTATCATGTTTAGAACTGACCTCCCCAAATGAGCTTGCACAAAGACATCTCCTTCTCTTTCTATACTTGGCAAGACATAATTGATGATACTTTGTACGAATCTAGGGAACATGAACATCTTGTCAGCTTTCTGTACCCTGATTTGATCACATAAACGTCCAAAGATGTATTTGGCATAGTTGTATGTTCTCCCTTCAAATATGCTAATGATCCCGGATGATATATGCCTAGAAAATCTATCTAAACCAGACTTTCTGTTGGAGTTACACTTTAAGTAAGTGTGGTATAGGAATCTGTAGGGTTTGCATAATCTTCTCTTTTTGATTTCACCATGTTGATAATCACCATCATATCCTATCAGAACAAATATTTTCTCTATATACTCATGCTCAAATTCATCAGGATGTCCTTCTTCTTGTTCACCCAACTCAAGAACTCTCTTGACTGTTCTTTCATCAATTCTTAATCCTTCATTTCTAATTGTTGAATAAATCACCAAATAATTTCCTTCTTCTTCTATTATTGTTGTATTCCAAAAATCTACTATGTGGGACTGATAGATTATTGGATCAGCAGATAATGCGTAGAAGAGCCTCGACCTCCGTAAATACTTCATGATGTCTCTATATCCTTTAGCTACAGGGTCTTCATGATTAAGAAACGTACACACATTGTGTTCCTTGGAAAATCTATTTGCCATCTGCGTAGAAAATAAGAAGATTAGAACATAATGATGATTCAAACTTTAAAATAAAACAAGAAATTGAGGGGTTTCGGGGATATTTTGAGGAATCAATCAGTTGATTTATGTTATTTTATCATATGATTTACCTTGACAATGTAGTTCGAATGATGAACTTAAGTCAAGAATTACATATACTTTGTTGTAATGAGATGGTAATTTGCATGTTGGCGGACAGATGGTTTAAGGTTTGAGAGTGTTTTTCTAGGTCTGAAAAGTGTTCTGAAAAATTGAATAAAAATGACAACGGTCAAGCTTATCATTTATACACACTTCAGAATATGTAAAAACCTATTTAATATTATGGGACCCTCAATCCTTATTACCCTTCCATGGTTGTTTGTTTTTCCACAGAAATTAATTCCTCCTCTGGAAATTAATTCTTCCATAGAACATCTACGGATGACTTAAACACCTATAGAGAAATAACTATTTTGTTTTTCCATAGGGTACCAATCTATGGAAGATCAAATTTAACCTTTTTGTTATTAAGTTTCACACTATAGCTTCTGCTAAAATACAAAATTTACACTGCAGATTCTGCTAAAAGACAGTTTGAAACTTATTTGTTTGTATGATTCTAATATTTGGTTTGGATCATTTGATGTTGTTGGACGTTGTTGACCTTGTTTCATTGCAATTGTGCAAGAAATTTATTTGATTAAAAACGTCAGATATCCTGCAGCCAAGTTAGTGCTCTAGTTCCAATTTTCTTCATTTAAATTATGATAAACTCAATTTTCATGCTAATTACTACTCCCCCTAAATTTACGATTAATAATGAACTTATAAATTTATCAGAAATTTATGTAAAGAATAGCATGAAATGCAATGATCTGTCCATCTTATTTAAACTAACTAAAATTAAACATAACTCGAAGATATATACAAGCATTTAACTCATAACATGGGATCATACTATGACACTAAGCAACTTACTGATGCATTTTGTGTAATGTTTCTAGACACAGATCTAGTGTTGATTGCAGGTATGTTGATCCACTTAAATTCAGACAAAAGTATACATTCAACTTGCCAAGCTGATTATCATGTTTTGATGTTGATTAAAGATGGACAAAAATGGACTCCATATTCAAATCACATTAGAGTTTGTCCTCCGTTAATAAAACAACTCATCACTTTTTACACTTTAAAACTATGTGCCTTATAGCATAAGCTTTATCTTGATATTTCCTTAAAACCTTATTAATGCTGACTGATTGATATGCTCTTTAAGATAATATATAGGCACATTGGGTTCTTTTAGAGCTTGTAGATGATCATCATCAGGTCACTAGGTCTTTACTTATGTAAAATAGAGGTGTTTATAACCTAGGTCTTTGTTGACATAAAACAGAGGGATAATGATGATCATTATCAACTCACCAGGTGTTTACTTTTATAAACCAAAAGTGATCATAAACTCAGGTCTTTGCTTACGCAAAATAGAGAGTATATGATATGTAAAGATAGCGATTATTATATGTCAGAACATAGTGTGTTTAGGTGAGTAAATTGATCACATCTGGATAAGACGCACTTGCTTGTTCTTCAAAATGGAATTTGCCTTTAGTTGGTTATCTAGTCATTATTTTTAGCATGAACTGGCTGATATTCTACTCAAGCTGTGCATACTCACATATCAAATCACTTCTGATCAGTCTTTATTATAAACTAAAATCAGGAAAGTAAACAAAGTCATAGTGTACTATCATTTCCCATGATATGAAAACTATAGTAAGGAAATACATATTTATAAGACAATCTTTTTGGAGTTTTATATGTTTTGTGAATGTTTTTGACTTTTTCATATAGATTGTGAGGAAGGGCAGATCATGCTTTGCTTTGTAATAAAGATTAATGTAAGTCAATGATGCCCAATGATTCAATTAATAAATTAAATCTTAGTAAATCAAAGGCTTTAGTGAATAAATCTGCAAACTGATCTTTTGTATCCACCTTAAACAACTTGATCAAACCTTTTTATGATCAGTCTCACAGAAAATGATATATAATTTATATATGTTTTGTTTTACTAGGTTGCACTAGATTAGCAACGATACACATAGTAGCTGAGTTATCTATGTAAATTGGTGTTTGAAGAATATTGTAACCAAAATCAAGTAATTTGCAACCATAATACTTGAGAGCAACCAGCTGAAGCAGCTATGTACTCAGCCTTAGCTTTGGAAACTAGCATATTTATTTGCTTTTTGTACTGCCAGGAAACAAGTCTTGGTCCTAAGAATTGACATCCACCAGTTGTCGATTTTCTACTGTTGTTGCATCCTCCAAAGTCACTATCAGAATATGAGTAGAGGTTAAAGTCTACTTCTATTGGATACCAAACTCCAAGAGCTTGTTGACAGGATCTTAGCCTCTAGTTTGATCAATCAGATTGTTTTTACAGCGGATTTAGCACGAAATTAGCAATTAAAGCAAGAACACAAAATAGTTTGCATGTAAAAGTACAAACATAGAGAGAGAGAGAGAAAAGTTCTGCGAAAAAGAAGATTTTCTATAACTTTACACGTTTCGGCACCTAATACAGTATGGTTCACTATCCTTTTATAGGCGGCAAAAGGATGGGTGATGATGTCACTTGACAGTGACATCAACCGATTATTAAACTTACAACTGATAGAACATAAAACTACTGAAGATGTCAACAGCTGACATCTTCTTACAAAAGTGTTCTACCTATTACAAGTATTAAAAAGGAAACTACTGAAAAGCCTACAACGAATGAAGAACAAACTCTTCAGTCGTTTATAACTACTTAACTATAACAGCTGAAGAATAAGCTCTTCAGCTGTTGTACAAACTACTGAAAAGAAAAACATAACTACTGAAAAGAAAAACCATCACAACAACTGAAGAAGACTTCTTCAGCTGTTGTGACAAACTCTGAATCTTCAGCACTTGTTCTTTAGACTTGGGCTTCAGATGATGTATCAGCTGATGACTTCAGTAGATGTCATCAGCTGTTGTCTT
>BJCO01673042.1:0-10419 GCA_018326465.1 Flaveria floridana | reverse complement strand
ATTTCCTAGTTTCGCAATGTCTATGGGTCCACAGTTTCGCCCGAACGAAACTGTAGTTTCGCCCCAGCGAAACTGTAATTTCACTGGAAATGCTCTTACTTTCGCTGGATGATTATGCAAATTCGCTGGATGCATATACAGTTTCGCAGATCGCATAAAAATCACGAACCAGTCCATTTTTAACCCAAAATCACAACTTTTTACGTCCAACCTCTTAGTTTATCATCCATGAGGCTAAATCTAAGCTTTATACATGTTTTCCTACGTAAAAATGTGACCTTTATGTGATTCTTTGCAACTTTTAAAAACCCAAAACCCTAGAATCCAGGTTTGATCTACAGAAGGGTTTAGGGGTCGATTCTTACCTTGTTTTGCTGCTCCTTTCTTGAGATTTGTTGCCTAAACACCCAGATCTTCAATCCCTTGACCTTAGAAGCTCCAAAACTTGAGTTTCTTGCACTTTCTCTCTCTACTTTCTCTTTCTACGTATTTTTGGAGTTAGGGTTGAAATGAAAAAGATGGTGGCTGATTTTTGGAATTAAGGGCTGATTATGGGCCTCAATTACTCAAGCTCTTGTCCATAAACCCAAATTAGCCCATAACCCTTTTTTCTTTTTCTATTAAATTCCCATTAATAAGCCCCTAATCCTTTATGACTCGTTTTGACTTTTCAGGGTGTTACATTTTATTAGCCTAAAATGAGATTGGACATCAAAGATCACATCCATCAATGCACGGTTTGTCAGCAGTGTAAGAGTGATACAGCTGCATATCCTGGGTTATTGCAACCTTTACCGATCCCAGTTGGGGTGTGGGAGGATATTGCTATGGACTTTATTGAAGGCTTACCGAAATCCAATGGCAAAGATGTTATTTTGGTGGTCGTTGACCGATTGAGTAAAGCTGCTCACTTTATCGGGTTGACACACCCTTTCACTTCTATTACGGTTGCTCAACTTTATTTGGATCACATTTATCGTTTACATGGGTCTCCTAAATCCATTGTTTCCGATCGTGATAAGGTTTTTGTGAGTACCTTTTGGCAACAATTGATGATCTTGCAAGGTGTTGAACAACAGATGTCTAGTTCTTATCATCCACAATCGGATGGTCAAACGGAAGTTTTAAACCGTTGTTTGGAGAGTTATCTCCGGTGTATGTGTTTTGATAAACCACATGATTGGTTTAAATGGTTATCTTTGGCTGAATTTTGGTATAATACTTCATACCAATCAGCCATTAAGTGTACTCCGTTTGAAGTCGTTTATGGGCAACCTCCTCCAATTCATGTTCCTTATCTCCAGGTGATAGTAATATGGAAGTAGTGGATCGAAGTTTGACTGCATGTGAAGAGGTTATTTCCGTATTGAAAGCTAATCTTGTTCGTGCCCAGAATCATATGAAACAATTAGCTGATCTTCATCGCTCTGAGCGTAGTTTTGAGGTGGGTGATTGGGTTTATTTGAAGTTGATTCCCTATCGTCAAACTACAGTTCGCACAGTTTCTAATCAGAAATTGTCGGCTCGTTACTTTGGTCCTTACCCAATCATTGCACGTGTTGGGTCGGTTGCTTATACTCTTCACTTACCTGCTGATGTTCACATTCATCCTACCGTTCATGTTTCTTTATTAAAGAAATACTATGGCCCTTTACCTATTTCTGTTCCACCCTCAGCTTCTACTTCCTTGGGTTCTTAGGTTCCCGAAGCTGCGATTGATCGCCGTATTCTTAAGAAGAATAATCGAATGGGTGTCGAATGGTTGATCAAGTGGTCTAATTCTCTACCGGAAGATGCAACTTGGGTTGATGCTGATTTGATTCAACGATGGTTTCCTCAATTTGATCCTCGGGGTCAAGGATCTTTTCAACAAGGGGGTATTGATACGAATTCGTGTGGTTGACTGTTTGGGTTGACTTTAATTGAGAAGTTTGTTACAATTTTAAAAAACGGTTATTAGTTAGTTGAGCTACTATAAAGAGTGGGGAGCGATGTATGTGAAAGGTGTGCAGAAATTTCTAGTCCTTTCTCTTGTAATCTTGTAAACACCATTACTCAATCAGAATGCAATTCTTCTTTCTTTGCAATCTCTTGGTAATAGTATAATTGATCATTGTAATTGCAATCTCAATTATCGTTCTATCCTTGTTCTTCAATTCACATCAATTGGTTGTATATTTAAGATGATTTGTGATTTGGTTAGTATGATTTCTTATTTGGTTTATGATTATGTTAGATTTTTTATATTAGTTTGTATGATTAGTGATTTTAATATGTATGGTGAGTGATTTGGTTTGTTTGGTTGGTGATTTGGTTTATGGTTAGTTTATGATTAAAGTTTAAAAAATAGGTTTAGTTTAATTACAGAATATTTCAGCATTCTGCAGATGTAAAAAAAAACAGTATTTTTCTTGCAGACTGCGGACATTTGGTCCAACTCTTCTGCTGCAGATGTCTGCAGATGTGATCCGCAGACTGCAGACGTTTTCCTGCAGAAAAAACAAACAACACATTAGTTTTGACAGTTTGAATCGAATTTTTTTAGTGTTTTTTTTTCAATAAAGGTTAAGTAGTGAGTTCAAAGTTCCAAAATAGCGGTCGACTGTTAAACCGTCAAAACCAAACGATGAACTGAATGGTACAAATCTCAAACCACCCTAACATCCTGACTTGTTTCGGTTTGGATGACCATCAGTTTCAACGGTTTATGTATACCCTATGTGATAGGAGTAGACCCAAACAACACGGATTCAAAAGTAACATTCAAAAGTAGGATAGATCATGGTTTGTTTCGGGTGCACCATCAAAACAAACGCTAGGGCTACGATATCAAACATAAGATATAGAAACACCACTCCGGTTAATAAAATCATGTTTAAGATCACCATCCAAATATGCCAAAATTAAGCTAGCAAAGACCAATCAATTCAACTCACACACAAAAGATAAATTAACAAAATTCATTTTCAAATATGAACTCTGCTCCTTTCATTTGATTGTTCCCTTTATTAACAAAATGACTACAAGAGCTTCTACAAACAAATAACTAACCTACTACACCCATGATATCTAAAACATGGGTCTAATTAACAAAACAAAATAAAATAGAAAAAAGAAAAACACATGCATAAATAACTAACTAAAAACAAACAAGGATTGAAAACTTGAAGAACCAATATAAACATGGCTAATGGGTCATGGGTCGGCATCGGGTCAGTGACCTGATATAGATCACTGTGACACAAGGATGAAAACGATATTTCAATACGATTTCTAGCAAATGAAAACTTTCATAGTTACATCATGTCTTGACAAAATATATTCGTACGGTATCAAGTTGTGTGAAGATTACAAAGAAGATGTTGAATGATTAGAAGTTAAATCAGAATTAAGATCCTTGGTGTTGAAGTAAAGGTTGCTTGGTTTATTGAGGAAACTTGTAATTGTAGGCACAGGAGAGAACCCAGTATACTTTCCATCTCTCTTTGCTGTGCATATCTTCACCATATACTTGAGAAGATCATGCTTTTGCACAAATGATTGGGCTGCATATTCCTCAAATGCCATCCACTGCGCGCAAAGTAACCAAACAATTTAACAAAATTAAAGATGGCTTCATTTATCATGACTTGGGAGTTATTTTGTCCATAGAAAAAAACCTGGGCAGCCTCTATCTCTCTTTCTTGCTTCTGGATGTCGAAGGATAACGGTTGCAACAAGCACATGAAGAATAAATCTGACTTGTCAAAGAATGATCTATGGCTTTGTCTGCAAAATGAGCAGCGAATGAGACCATGATGATATGATCATTCTTAATGATTTCCAAACAAGTTGCAGTCATTTCCTTACCTGAATGCTAATACTTCCATGAATTTGGAGTCAATCTGAACCATCAAAAGCAACACTTTATAATTACAAGTTCAAATATAGTGATTTTGACTTTTGAGGTAAAATCCCATGCTTTTCGATTTAAAACTGATAGGATTTTGACAAATTCAGCTCTTTAAAAGTAATTCTTAAGTTGGAATTTATACCATTTGCTCCTAAGAGGTGAAATTGATCACCTTATCCAGGGCTAAAAAATGCTGGGTAATATTCAACATTTTAATAAAGATCGGAAGATGGGAGGGTTAGGTATAAGGTCAAAATAGGTTCACATTTGAAACGAGTCATTCTTTAGTACGGGTATACACACTTACACAGGCTTAATCGAACAGAAGACCTGCTAATATTTTTGTTTTTATATTTGTAAGGAACTAATGTGTCATGATGATAATCTAAAACAATTTAGAAAGTTGCCTGTGCTAAATATACATTTTGTGGTGGGCGATTTTCAAGCCATTTGACATGTTGCCATTTTAGTTTTTATTTTCCTTTTGTTTGACCCATTTGAGATAAAAATTAACCAAGTTGATCATTCACAAGTAAGCAGGTTGAAATTGCCACCTATACAATTTAAAATAACAGATGAAGTGATTGCAACTTACTCCTGTCTCTTCTTTTACCTCTCTAACCGCTGCATCACATATATCTTCACCCTGTAAAAAAAATTCCTTTTGAAACATTGAAGTACTTTTGGTGTGTGATGAGTAAATTAACAAAATAGACATACCTCATCAACTACTCCTGTAGGGAACTTCCATATGCCAGTTCCTTGGAACTTTCCACTCTTCTCTTGCACTACCAAAACCTAATTAACACAAGTTAGCAAAATAGAGTATATCAAAAACTATCTCCACGTAAAGAGTTCACATATTGACACAGAGCAGAAGCACAAAATACAAAGGTGAAAACTCTTTATGAGAAAAGTTGATAAATTCCTAAATAAGAACTATTACATCAAGCCCTTTATGTAGAGGAGATTTAATTTTTGATGGGCAATGTCAAATCTTGGGAAATGAAAATTGACAAGCTACAACCGAATGTGTTTAATTGTAATCTGCGATTGAGGCCTTTTACATGAAACTAAAAGTTAAAAAATTTGAAGGGAGACCGTCAAAGTTAAATCAGGGTTCCAAATGAGAGAATTTGGGCCTGAAAGTTGGGAAAACTGTCTATGGTAGCTTGTCAAGTATGGCCCGTTGCACTGTTTTTGTCCATGTTTTATGGGCCATGGAGTCCCAGACGGATCAAATGTTATGCATGTTTTCAGTTCGGTCATTTAATAACACACTTGCTTTTATACAGTTGGTTGAAATATTAGTTCACCGGTTCTTCGTATTCGCATGTATATCATCGAAAATTTAAAATTAGAAAATATATGGATACTGATCAAGTGCAAGGAAGTACCTCTCCATTTTTGTTCATCAAAAAAGCACCGATGCCCACTCGATGACTTGCATTTGCTGGCAAAGTATTTACGGTTTCAGGAATCCAATGCACAAGCATCAAGTGTTTGGGTTCAGCATGGTGATAATAAAAGCCTTCCTGTAACAACATCGAAAAAAGATTTCATATGAATTAAGGTTTAACTGTACAATATATAAATCAAGTTAAGACTGGAATAATTATCTACCAAAGCTTCTATACGTGTGATAAAAAACTTACTTGAACCGCAGGCTCGATGAGATTGACAAGCTCGATTGGCAATTTGATCCAAACACCCTTCTTACCCTAAACAAACGTCGACCTCATGTTCAGGAAATGTAACTTTAACCAAAAGAAACGAAAAAATTGGCAACAAAAAGAAAGCTCAAGAGTCATGCATGATTAGTCATACTTGCACACATATGTGTGATCAACAACATATTTTACGAACTAGAATATCTTGGTACTTTTCAAGTGATCATCTCACAACAAGAGTGGTAAGTTGTTACCATCATCTATCAAGAATGGAGACGCACCAAACCTTAATACTTTGAATACTCTCACACCCTTTTTCCCACAGCTTTATGTATTACAAGAATGAAGATGCTAGAACTCTCAACATTCTTGAATATGCTGAGACTCTCGACCTATATAATAACAAGAGTGGAGACGTGTTCAACATTCTTGAATGCTACTATCATCACCCAAAAAAACTAACTTTGATATGTATAGTATAAACTGATAAACATAACCACTTGTTTGGATTGCATATATTTCTTCTCCTTGAACCTCACTCTGATAACACTTGACGTAATGCGAAATCAACACGACAATAATCAAATAATATGTAAAGAAAATAGCAAAATTGCATAAAACATTGAGTGGTACGTCACGCAAGGAAAACCCCACTAATAGTTTCAGGATTATAAGAACGGAGGTGCTAGAACTCTTGCACAAGGTAAAAGGTAAGGCTGTGTACAACAGATCGTGAAGCTATCTGGCCCTCGCGCAAGGCAGGAGCTAAGTCAAGCACTAGGTACACTCTTTAGCTGTGACAACTCTTATGACTGTTGCATACCCTCACACCTCTCTCTCCATTCTAATCATCATAACAAAAACCATATGCAAATATATAATTAGACACAAGTCTACTCATTTTATTGCACTCAATTCATATAATTCTCTTTTCATCCTGCATTTGCAGGGAGACCTGAGGATTTACCACAAACAGTCACCAACTCAGTTAATCAATATCACTCAAATATTCATCAAAGAAAAATTATTGACCTGTTGTTTCCAATGCAACATTGATGCTTTAAGCAATGAAACAAACACAACTGGATCAATGGGCTCTGTAGACATTTCCACAATCACACCTCCATGTTCATCCTCTTTACCACTCAATATATTATCCACTGTCTGCACCTGTTTATCAGACAACACAGGTGATGGAGACGAAGAACTCGCTGAAGCAGACATGGGTCGTACACTCAAACGAATCCCAAAACTGCTGGTGTATCTCCCTGAAAACAAATCAAAAGAAACACACCCAAAATCAAGAAACCCCAAAAAGAACCCAAATCAAAGAACAAGAATCAAAATCAAGTGAGTAACTAATCGATTTCAATTTCTAACAACTGGGTTCGTAAATTTGTCTAATTTAAAACAACAAAAGGCTGATATATGAAGAATTTGGATATGGCAAGTGAGATATTGACCTTCTTCTCCGGTGAAGAAGTTTGATCGGAGACGGGAGAAAGAACGAGTAGTGGTGATGAAAGATAGAATTGATGGTCTGGGGAGAAATCGGAGTATCATAATAGCTCAGTATGTATGTTTGAATATAATTGGGGATTTTACATCCAGGGATGCGAAGAATCTTTATGTACATATGTACGTTAGCAGTTTAGCAGAAGTGGAGACAAGATGGGGATGCAAACTGAGACGTGGATGATTAGAGTTAGAGTTAGTTTTCCGGAGTAAATTATAAATTATCTTATTTATTAATACATGAAATTAGTCTTTTAGTTTTAATAATTATATTGTATGTCCTTCTTATATAAAATTTGCACACATATTATCCTTTACATTAATATGTTAAAATTTACAGTTAAGTTATGTTTATGCCCCTCACATGAGTGGCAATTAAGTATTTTACATTTCTATAGTGAGTCAAAAATATTTTTATATCGCTTCATTCTCATCGTATTCATATTAGGTGTTCAAAGTTTGATTTTTGAAATTTTCGGATAGTAGAAATTACTCTCAATATTTGGATATCTGAAATTCAGATATTTGAAATTTCGGATATGGATACAGATAACGATTTGAATATCTGAACTTTTTTTTTCTTTTTTCTTTTTACAATAATTGTTGTTTTAAAAATAATATAAAAACAACACGCAAAAAAAATCCTAATATACACTAAGTTTAACACTTTAAAAAATAACAAAAAGATTTTTAAATTAGATATATATGTTATTATAAAAAAAAATGTAAAAACAACATGCAAAAAAATCCTAATATACACTAACAAGTCCCAAAAAAAAAACACGTTTAACACTTTAAAAAATAAGAAAAAGAATTTCAAATTTTCGGATAATTTTAAAAATATCTTTTGTTATAGTTTTTAAAAGTTTTTTTTATTTTGGTTGGGACTTGTTACTGTATATTGAACTTTTATAAACATGTGTTGTTTTTATATTATTTTTATAAATATGTTTATCTAATTATTCTAAAAAACGAAGAAGAAATTCAAATGTACGAATCATTATCCGCATCCGTATCCAAAATTTCAGATATCTGAATTTTAGATAATCGAAATTTCAGATACAGATACGGATAGTGATTTCAACTATTCGAAAATTTCAGGTATTCAACTTTGAACACTCTAACACGAAGGCGACGAGAATGAAGCGACGTAAAACTATTTTTGACTCATTGTAGACATTAATATATATAAATGCTCTCATGTGAGTAGCACATGCTTGACTTAACTGTAAATTTGGATGGAGATTGGTTTAAAGGACGATAGATGCGCAAATTATTTTAAAAAATGACATTTCATATAATTATTAAAATTAAAGGGCATAACATGCAATTTTATATATGAATAAAGGACATAATTTTTAATTTACCCTAAGTTTTTTTTTCACGTGTGTTTGGTTTACTTTTGAGTTAATTAGGAAATTGTATTTTAATATTTTAAACTATTAATTATTATTTGATTAGGTTAGTATCTCGTGTATTACACGGATTAAACAATGATGTTATTTTCTTTGAATTTTATTTTAATTTTTTTATCTAAAAATATTTTAAAAATTCGTTCTAAATCAAAATATTGTAAAAAAATATCATTTTGTTAAAATTTCTTATCATAATTTTGAATTTTAATTTTTATGGTTCGTAAAAAATTTAATTTTTGAAAACATTGATTTTAAATAATTTGTATTTTTAAAAAGTTTGATATTTTAAAAAATTACTTATTTTATATAAAAGATTTTTCCTTTATAAATCACATATATAAAAAGAACTCTTTCTTAATTTATTAAAAACTATTTTTTAATCTAAAGAAGAATTAAATAATATAATTAGTAGTTAATGTAAATCTTCATATATAATAAAAGAAAATATTTCAGCCATATGTCATGTTTTTAGGGTAGGTGTTTCCACTTGGCATAATTTCAGGCACCCATTGCCACGTGTCCGTTTCTCTACATTACAACCAAGTTGGATAAAAAACACGGATCCTTATTGACTCGATTTTCTATTCGGGTTTCACATAACCTAATCAACACACAGGCTACAAACCCTAATTCATCTTATCCCCTTCTCCTTGTAAGTGATGACAACCACAATCATTGCACCACCCATCCATCGGTGTTGTCACCGAAATCCTCTTCTGTAACTACTTCGACCCAATGCGATTTCACATATACTTAACGTTACTACCCCTAAATCCTCTTCTGCAGCTACTCTGACCTACTGCAACATCTTTTTTCTGGATTTGATCGCCAATTTTGGTCCTAGAGTCGTCCGCAGGGTGGCACTAGCCT
This sequence comes from Flaveria floridana, assembly GCA_018326465.1. NCBI lineage: Eukaryota > Viridiplantae > Streptophyta > Magnoliopsida > Asterales > Asteraceae > Flaveria > Flaveria floridana. Next base: position 1,057 of record BJCO01673042.1, on the reverse strand, counting down.
CTTCTGTGTGTATTCGGACTTCGATTTTGGTCATCTCACACCTATTGTTCTTAAGGTAATCTTCTATTACTCTTCATCTTCTTTAAATTTTATATCTGATGCGATATAAATGTTCTGTGATTTATTAGTTCTTCAAAGTTTGGTCTTTGATTCATTCAACTATATAACTCTTGTATTTCTTATTCTTATTTATCTATTTAATATAATGTCATCTGATAGGTTTGTTTTTTATTTTTGAGATGTGCCACTTATCGATCGAAACAAACTATATTTGAGAAGATGAATTGGGATTTAATTTAATATTGAAGATTTATGAATTATTGATTGATTAGTGGATTGAAATTTGGCATGATATATTTTGGTTTCATAGATTTTAAGATCACAGGAGGTGTATTGTTTTCTTCATAACCTTATTGGATGATGCCATGATATTTTTCATATGTAATAGCTTAATATTAGTATCTCAATTTGGTTGTTTCATAAGCAGACTGATACATATCTTGCTATATGTTACATTCTTAAGCCAGGTTTTACAGTTCCCGCAGATGTTCTACGGATTTCTCAGAATTCTTTTTCTGCGTATGTGCTACGGATTCTTCTGATTTCTTTTTCCGTAGATGGTCTACGGATTCCTCAGTAAGAACTTTCCGAGGATTCTTGTTTGTTTGTTTCTTACCTTTATCTGATGACAAAGGTGCTTCTGTGCTTGATCCGCAGCTATCAATCTTGTGAAGATTCAGTTCTTGTAATTTTTCATTAAGTTCAGCAATCCTTTTGCAAATAGTCTTCAGCATGTTCCGTTGCTTCGGTGGATATTGCAGCTTTGATTCTTCAAGGACTCGCGGAAGACCAGTTTCAACTTGAACATTATTACCAATGTTCAGTTGATCAGTATCATGTTCATCAGAATCATCCAGGTCATCATAGTTATCAAAATCTGATTCATTATGTTTAAGTGATTCTGAATCAGTAGATTCAGTTTCACTCATCTCAGTTTCATTATTGTTTATTTGACTATCTTTGATGTCAATTTTGGTGCTTTGCACAAAATGATTTG
>BJCO01673041.1:0-20750 GCA_018326465.1 Flaveria floridana | reverse complement strand
GAACAGCTGATGGGAGTCTTCAACAGTTGTTGCAGTGGCATGTGGGACTTAGAGGTTTTCCTGATCTTGGCTCATTGGTTCTTTTGGTCCAACAGCACACATTAATGACTCATCAATGTATTAAACATAAATTATCATCATTTACATTAATGTATTACAATGTTCAATTACAAAAGATTTCAAACTACATAGACATTCTTAATCATTACTTTGATCTTTATCCTGAGGCTCATTGGCTTGACGAGCTGAGGAAGAGGCTCCGTGATCTCGACTTTGCTTAGTCCAGCTCTCCTTCTCAGATTCATTTAAGGCTGACGCGTTCGCATCACCTTGAGGTTCGTCATCTTCATCATCATCTTTCTTCTTCTCCTATCCAATTTCATCCGACTCTTCCTCATCATCCTCATCATCTGATTCATCATAACTAGAGTCGTCGTCATCGTCATCATCTCCATCTCCTTTGATCTTTAACGTCTCCTCTCTTTTTCCTTCAACCTCAACATGATCTTCTTGTTCTTCTTCTCAGGACCCTCCATCTTCTTGGTGGATGCCCGCACTAGCTCATTCTGAGCTTGAAGGGCCTTATGAGCTCAAACTAAAGCCCGCTTATGGGCTTCGTTCTTCTCAGTCAGTTTGGCAATTTGCTGGCCTTGTGCTGCATTCACTGACATCAGTTGGCTAATCTGGGCAGTCTTCAAATCATCAGCTGCCAGTAGCTTGAGCACTAGCCAGTTAAGGCTTGTTAGTTATTCCTCTAACCCAACTGTGGGAAGAGCAGTGCTCTGGAAAGGGGGAATATGGGAGGTTGAGGTGCCGGCTTGTGTAACGGTAGGCTCGGTGGTTGAGGTTGTGAAGATGGGTGTGGGGATAGGAATGGTTTATGGAGGTGTAGTTTTGGGTATTGAGGGTGAGGAAGATGTGGGTATTAGTGTGGTGGTAGGTATGTTGGTGGTAGCGGTTGTGATAGTGGTAGTGGCTGTGATAGTGGTAGTGGCAATGGAAGAACTCATTAAAATAATCCTTTGGCGTTTCCCTTTTTTCCCATAGGGTTGGGCCATCCTTTTCCTTCTTGTCCCCGTGACAGCAGGTGCTTTTCCTTTGCTGATTAGTTGTTAGGGTGTGTAGGATGGATCAGCTTCCTCAGTATCGAAACCCTTCGAACTAGCCTGGTGGGTACCAACCACCTCCTTCCCTCTATCTGTTGCAACCCACTTGCTACAAACTTGTCTAGCAAAAGGCTCTTCCTTAGAGTCCTTTGATTCCTCTCCCAAGTCAAAGTTACCCAAATCTTCCATAGGGGGGGAGATCTAGGTGAACTGTAGGCTGTTCAGAGCCACCCGTAGGAGATGCACCACCTCTGTGACCCTCATCCGGGTCATCATCATCATCATCCTCCTCATCATCTGGAATCACCACATGCTCAACATCTGAGTCACTGTCATCGTGATGTCACTTCTTCCTTGCTAGTGCTGTGTAGTCAGCATTGGCCAGATGGCCAAACAATCTTCTCACTGGGGGCTTTGTCTGCTTTCCCCTATAAACCTTCATCCTTCCCAAAGAAGTGTCATCCATCACTTCCAATGACAACTCATCCTCTTTGTTCTTTGGCAGGTTAGGTAGCTTCTCGTTAATGATCATCTGGAGGAATCTTAGGTACATACAAAAACTCTCCTTCCCTTTCACCTCTATGTTCTCCTTCATATAACTAAAGAACATTTTGGAGAAGCTAAACGGATAGTTAAGAACTAACACCACAACCGCGTTCTGAATCTAATCACTGAGCTCGTCGAATCCACCATGTCGAGAAGCTATGCACTTCAGACTCATGTGAGCTAGATACTTGAAAGGAGGGCACATGTTGCTCTTATTAAGCACACCAGCATTGATGTCACTGGCGTACTTAATCCTCAAAAAGCAGCCCCTAACTGTCACGGGATGTAGTTTGGTTGGATAATCCCTGTCGTTTCCCAGATCCAACACTCTCCTCAGGTCATCTTCACCAATATCTATAGCCTCACCAAAAATAACTGTTGCGATTTGTAAGGTGTGCAAGCCGTAGGAAATGCACTGTAGATTCTAGAGCGGTTTAGGAATTTGATAATTCCTACAAACTCGGCGGCATTCCTCGAAGTAGTGTTCAGGTAAGCACAAATGTTGTGCTTAGTACTTATGGTCTACCTTTATGCCATTTCCCTGTAACACACATAACAACCATTTGAATAACAAGTTAGACCAATTCACAAGAAAGAAACATTTGAATTTGAAACAGGTTTTATCTTACTGGTTCAATCGTATGATTGAACTATACGACTGAACTCAATCGTGTGATTAAGCATCCGACTGAGCTTAGTCGTGTTCCTTGTCACACGACTAAACCAGTCGTGTGACTGAAGCACCGATTGATTCAATCGTGTGATTGAATCATGCGTATGGTTCAATCGTGCGATTGAAGTTCATCAGTATGTCCAGTCGCATACGCACTGCGCGAGACCGAAAATTTGAATTTACTTCAAATCAGTAATATCCAGGTGAAGATTACAGTCATTAGATGCGCCATTACTTGTTATAATACTAGATATATCTTAGATTCATTTTAATTTCATTTAAAGGTCCTATCTGGTTTTTTTCAGTTTGGTTTAGTTTGGTTATTGTTCAATCTAATTTTTGATCTATTTGGGGTACTTTACATCATGTTCTCATCTTGAAAGTAACTGTAGATCAATGCGGAACCGTTAGCAATCGACAAATCAAGGAAATCACAAGAGAAAAAATTCAAAAACAGGCCCTATAGATAGCCGGGTATTTGAGAGAATTTGAAACCAAGTGTAGGGTTACGACCTACTGAACCTCTTTTTATACTGTTGTGAATTTCAGTCATGCGACTGGACCCATATGCATGGTTTGTACGTGCGACTGAGGTTAGATTTTACGACTGACCTATACGCTTTCAACGAATCGTACGATTTGGTTCATACTGAGGTTACCAATCGTGCGACTCGGCCATTCTCATGGTCCAGTCGTGCGATTGAGCCATACTTGTGGTCCAATCATGTGATTGGCCCATGCTTATGGTCTAATCGTGCGATAGGGCCACACTTATGGACCAGTCGTGCGATTGGCCCATACTTATGGTCCACTCGTGCGATTGGGCCATACTTATGGTCCAGTCGTGCGATTGGGCCATACTTGTGAATTTGACTTTGTTTGGCCCACTATTTCACATACTTATCTTTGATAAATGACATTATGACCATTGATCATCTAAGACATGATCCTTTTAACTGAAAACCATTTGATCACCTCAGACGTGATCCTTTTAAGTGAAAACCGTTTGATCACCTCAGACATGATCCTTTTATCTTTCAGAAACAAACTTTTCACAGTTAACATTTGGTTCATTATGTGACATTCACAGAGTTTAGTCTTGTTACATAGTCTGACACTGACACAATACTAATGTAAGTAATGCAGGAAAACTTGAACTAAAACTGAAATAAGACATATTTTTGTATTTTTCATTTGAGGAGGGTTGAAAGAATTTTAACATTACTTAAACGATTTCTCCCCCTGAGCAGAATAGCTTCAAACATTAACATCATTTCTAGAAAGATTCACATGCAATCAGACAGGCAGAAAACGCAATCATTTAGGACCTTTTGTATTTGTATCAATAATACAGAACATTATATATACGATTCACAGAATCTCATTCATCTAAGATTCAAAAGCACTAACAGGAAATCATGCTAGAGCTGTTGTATAGCACACATTGATTTTGAACATCAAGAGATGAAACCACGATGATTGTTAGTATATTTGTCTACTTAAATCCATACATAGATTTTTGACACACATTGGTGATTATTTAGGTGTATTAGTTCAACAAGTATTTGTGGATCCCACGCTTATATGGTAATCAACCTTCCTCATGGGATATTTCAGCGGTCTATGGGTTATTGTCAAGAATAAACTATTCTTAGAGCTTTCAAAGAGATGTCAAGCCTCAGGTCAGTGCCATCGCACAGCAGAGAGGCGCAAACAACAATGAATTCATAGAATATATAGGTTATGTTTATCCTCAGGTCAGTCCCATCGCACAGCAGAGAGGCACACTTCTTATCTTCTTGTTAAAGCAATTTTATAATACATTTAACGCAGCAACAACATTTGTCATTAACTTGATTGCGTTTCGCATTTTTCATATGCTTTGCGCATAGTTTTGTCATTCGCACACATTTGTGGCTTTCTTTTTGCTCCTCACCCCTTATTAGAAATATATTGATTGAGCCAACCAGGGATAAGATGGGAACCCACAACCTGTTGATTGATTTAATTTACATGATTCACCAATGATGTCTACTAGTCTATTGTGTTGAATCTACCGACACATCATATAACAGACTTGCAACCCCTAGATCTACTTTCACCATGTAACCACCGTAACAGACTAGCTTACTATTATTTTTCAACTTATTAGGATTTGACTTCTCAGACTTATAATTTTCTGTTACTTTCAATATAATATTTCAAAAATGAAAATATTTTAGGTGTCCTAAACAATTCGATGCCTGTGTACTATCATTTTCCACTGTACTGAATCATTTTCTCGGATTTGATGTCTTTGCTTTTCACCTTACCTGTCCGCCCCTTTTTTTGTTTTTTAAGTAATAAATACTGAAACTGAAACTATTCTCCCCCTAAAATTCTAAAACAGAAAATCTTTTTGTGTTTTTGATATTTTGAAGATAGAAAAGAAAATAAAATAAAATAAAATAAATTTGACAGAAAAAATTAAAACTAAGACACATACGGACGGACTATGAACTCGACTCCTCCGGAATCACATCGTCTTTATTTTTGTCGTTAACCTCTAATAGATAATAAAATCTCGGTTTGTCAAAAGTTTTTGTATAGATGTCAGTGCGCTGAATATCCATGTTGATTTTAATCACATCGATTAAATGTTTTTCAAAACAGACACGTATGAAGTGATATTTAATTCCGATGTGTTTAGTTTTAGGGTATTGTACATGATTTTTAGTTACAGCTATGGCAGCAGAATTATCAACAAAAATAGGAGTGTTAGTAAATTGCAAACCGTAGTCCCGCATTTGTTGTTGAATCCAGATGATTTGAGAACAGGAACTTGCAACAGCAACATATTCAGCTTCACATGTTGACAGAGCAACAGACATCTGCTTCTTACATTGCCAGGTAACTAACCGCCTTCCAAAAAATTGGCACCCCGCAGATGTTGACTTGTAGTTCGTCTTTCTTCCACCATAGTCTGAGTCACTATATGCTGTAAGTTCAAAGTCATCATCATGAGGATACCACAACCCAAGTGTTGGAGTACCCATCAGATAACTAAAAATCCTCTTCACCCCAATTAGATGATTTACTTTTGGTTTTGACTAATATCTGGAACAGAGACACGTGGCATACATGATATCAGGACGAGAAGCTGTGAGATAAATTAGAGATCCGATCATTCCATGATACATGGTGGTATCTACCAAATCCTCATTTTCATCAGGCACCAAATCGTGGTTCATGGCAAGAGGGGTACCGGCAATCGTTACATTTTCCATATCAAATCGATTCAGAATGTCCCCTACGTATTTAGTCTGATGTAGAAAGATTCCAGTAGGTGTCTGATCCACATGTAATCCTAGAAAGAACTTCGTTTCTCCCATGGCACTCATTTCAAATTCAGTTTTCATCATAGATTCAAATTCTTTATATAAGGCTTCGTTTTTGGAACCGAAGATTATGCCATCCATATATATCTGAACCATCAGTAAATCACCATCCTTTTCTTTGATAAATAACGTGCAGTCAATCACTCCCCTACAAAAGCCATGTTTTAGCAGATATGTGTAGAGTTTCTCATACCAGGCTTGAGGGGCTTGATGTAGCCCTTACAAAGCCTTGTCCAACTTATAAACTTTGTCCCGATGATAAGGATCTTAGAATCCTTTGGGTTTACTGGCGTATATTGTTTCATAGATATCACCATGTAGAAATGCACTCTTCATATCCAATTGATATACTTTGATCTTCATGTAGGATGCATAAGCTAGGAAGATCCTAATTGCTTCCATCCTTGCCACTGGTGCAAATACCTCATTGTAGTCCTCACCCTCGACTTGTCTAGACCCTTGAACTACTAACCGTGCCTTGTTTTTAATAATGACCCCCTGGTCATCTTTCTTGCAACAAAGAACCCATTTCGTACCAATTACCTTAGCACCCTTAGGTCTGTCCACTAGTGTCCAAACACCTAGCTTCTTAAACTACAGAAGTTCTTCTTGCATCGCATTAACCCATGCCTCATCTTTCAAGGCATCACTTGCATACTTGGGCTCGACTTAAGAAACAAAACCCTTATATGCCCCATAATGAATGTATATTTTTTCCATCACAACTGCATAGTCAGCTGTGTACAACTAATTTCTTGCATGTATGCCAGAGAGAAGATCCTCGATGATGTTGTCCGGGGGGTGATTCACACTAATCCTTGTCACTGGAGTTGTAGGAACGACCACTTCATTATCCAGGTTTGTAATCACTCATTCATTTTCTGTGGCTATTGGATGACTAGCCCTAGAGGAATCAGTGAATTCATTTTCACCTACAGGTGTACTTTCATATGGGCTGACAGGTTCATCATTGCATGCATTTTCATTTGCAGCCTCCTCATCGTCTGAGGAGTGATCACTGAGTTCGAAATCTGTCCCTGAAGACCTAGAAATGCCATCGATTGGAGCCGTAGTGCTCGAGTCTAGATTAAGAGTGTTTAGAACGTCATACATCATTTGAGCAGCCACCTCACATTGGAATATTCAGTAGGAAGATTGAATGACTTGAAAAATTCATCATAATCAAAGAAAAATGATAGAACATTTTCAGCAAGGGGGTGGTGTATCTTTGCATATCAACGTTGCATCACACTTCAAGTTGACCTGTAGAGTTGTTGTTAACTCATTTGTCCGGTATATTGTATCCAAGAAAGATACCTTCATCCGTTTTTTCATTAAACTTGCCAGTCTGAGTTTTCTTCAGCAACATGCAAGGAGCTCCAAATGGTTCCAGATACTCCAAGTTTGGTTTCCGCCTTTGAACCAACTCATAACAAGTTTTATCATGACATTTGACAACTAATACACGATTGAGAGTGTAGCATGCATTAGCAACTGCTTCATTCCATAATTGAACAGGCAGTTTTGAATCTGCCAACATCGTCCTTGCAGTTTCAATCAAACTTCAATTTTTACGTTCAGCAACTCCGTTCATCTATGGAGTGTCGGCAGGAGAGAAATGATGAACAATCCCTTTCTCTTGACAGAAAGCCTCCATCCACTGATTCTTGAATTCAGCGTGGTTGTCTGAACGAATCTTCCTCACTTTCAACTTGTACAGAGACTCCAGAGTAGTAACCAAATTCTTGAATGACTCAAAAGTCTCTGACTTTGCTTTAAGAAACATAACCCATGAAAATCTTGAATAATCATCTGTGACCACAAAACATTACCAATCCCCAGCTATGCTCTTAGTACTGACAGAGCCAAATAAATCCATATGCAGAAGCTCTAGTGGTATCTCAATAGAATGAACTTTCTTTCTTTTGTGAGATTTCTTAGTTTGTTTCCTTTTCTTGCATGATATACAGAAATCTGGAAGCTAAAAATTTTTTACTGTAACACCTTCAACCAGATTATTTTGAACCAAGTGATTCATCTTTCGGGGATTGATGTGACCTATTCTCTTATGCCAAGAAATAGAATCCCTCTCCGTGGCTTTAGATAAGAAACACTATGTAGTTGACTCAGTTCTGGAACCTCTTGACATATCCAAGACATACAAGTCATTATATCTTGATGCTGACATTAAAATTTGCTCCTCAGGGATAACATAATCCTTCTTCAGAATATAGCATTTCTTATTATCAAACACCACTTTAAAGCCCTTGTCTCGGATTTGGGACACTGAAAGTAAATTGTTCTCCAGCTGTTGAACATAGTTTACTTTATCAAAGTTCACTTTCCTATTTTCGACTTCACCTTGAGCTGTGATATAGCCTCCTTTGTTTTCCGCAAAAGATACATGTGCCCCTTTGATTTGTTTGACATTGAAAAGGAGAGACAGATCCCTGGTCATATGCCTGGATGCCCCACTATCAATAATCCAGGTGTTAGTGATAGCGCTATAGTGGACAACCTGCACAAAACAGAAAAGATTAGTTGAAGAGTGGAGCCAAGCCTTTACTGGCTTAGGATTCCCAGAGGAATCACACATAAAAAATTCTACCCACTATCCTTGTGAAGTTAGAGAGTTAACATTCTTCATCTTATCCTCACTTTCAGGCACTACTGATGATTTGGCTTTTCACAAACCAGTTTTGTGTAAGGACTGTTTGTGATAAACAGACGACTGGTTGATTGTTTGAGCCTGTGGTTTGCTTTCCTCAACTTGTTTTACCTCAGTCATCATAGCTTTGCCAGTGGCTTCTCTGTGTTGCCTATGATGTTTTGGATGAGTGTTTGATCTTGTTGCAGTGAACCTTAGGTGATTATCTTGAACAAGATCAATCATTCGTCTTGGTGTCTGATAGTAGGGACAATTTGGAGATATATGTCCTCATTCTCCACATTTAGAACAGGATCTCCATTATCCTGGACTAGAAGATCTTTTGTGTGGTGGGGAGTATGGTCTAGGATTAGTCTCTTTCTTCTCAACTTTAGGTCTCTCACCTTCTTTAACAAATTTAATTTGTTTCACATTTTGATTACTTTTTCCTTTCATTTGTTGAGATTTTGATGATGAACAGTTTTAGAATGAGTTGGTTCTGAAATTTTAGTTTTTGAAACATGAACTTTTGAACCCAACCCAAGAGAAGCATTGCTATTCTCATCATCCTGATTTTCAATGACAGCCTCATCTTTAAATCCAGAACTAGATGCCTTCTATTCAGTAACAGATTGCATAGTTTTAACTGTGGAATCTGGATCACTGACTAGAAGGGTAGTCACCACATGATCCTTGATAGGGTTATTATTTATAGTTTGACATTTTGCTTCAAAAGGATCGCATATGGTGGCGGCACTACTTTATAACCAAGCCCTTCCCCACCATTTCTCTCTTTGACTAAGTTCTGAACAATGTGGGAGGAACTAGCTAGACTGTGAAGTTTTTGATTTAACAATTCAATTTCAACTTGCAAAATAGCTTTTTCTTTCTTACTTTCCTCTATTATTGATAAATAGAACTTAATGTCATTTGCTTGATTAAAGGCAACAACCTCGGTTCCCCTAAGTTGCTTTCCTAACAGATCAAGTTTTTCTTTAAAACTGCTCTTATTTTGTTTTAACACCCTGTTAGCTTCAATACATAGTTTCAAATCATTTACCAGACTGTCATTGTGTTCTAATAACCTAGCAAATTTTAAATCTATGCTTTCATGAAATTTATTACATTCTTCATAGGCATATTTATCAAAAAGTTCATCTTTGGTACTTACCTGTGATGTGTTGGAGGTGTCAGCCATGAAAGCAACCTTAGATTCCTCGTTAGTTTGAGATTCTATGCTCGCAGCAGCCAGTTCGTCTTCAACCCAGTGTTCAACTACATCTGTAGCTTCTTCGGTATCCAAATTGGCATAATCAGCTAAGTTATCTCCTTCACTTGCTGAATCATCATTAAGATCTTTCACATACACCACATTAGATTCACCACCAGAGATGAACCGAAATGTCCAATTCTGTCCTTCATCTCCTTGAGCAACCATAGCTTTGTAATCTTGACTAATTGAAGTCACGTTCTTTTCCTTTTCCTGACGATTATGTGATGAGAAAGGGTTACCATTTCCAGTATTCTTTGGTTTCACGCACTCTCATTTGAAGTGTCCCTGTTCACCATAGTTGAAGCATGTGACTTTTGTTTTATCAAACCCAAAGGTTGTGTCTTTAGTAGTAATTAGATTTTGGCCAGTCTTTTTTACAAACTTCTTCGCTCTTCTAACTGCACTAGCCAAAGCCCACATTATATCCATTCTCTCCAATTCAGCCTCATCAACCTGTTCGTAATCTTCATCAGCCAGATGACAATTTCCAATTTTTCCAGCAACCAATCCATCATAAGACTATACAACAGCGGCAAGTAGATCCATGTGTTCTTTAGCTATTTCAACCGTAACATTTCCCAAATTCTCAGTCTTTAGCTTTGTTGAATTAGCTTCTGTGTTAATGTATTGAACATCAGATGATCCTGACATATCACTTCCAGAAGATCCAATCTGAGAATTTCCAGACGTGTTTGATACGAACGCAGTTTGAAGAGGTTCTCCAGATGAGGTTGGGGTAGGTGCAATATTATACAGTGATGGATTCTGCGTGTATGACCCCTTCTTGGACTTGTACTTTAGTCTCAGTTCCTCCTCCCTCAACTTCAAGATAAAATCATTGATGTCTAAAGTGGCTAAAGTATCATTCTGTCTTAGATTAGAAACAAACGGATCCAATTTATCTGGTAGACCATCAGCAAAACTTGCTACTTTATCCTCCATTGATATAGTAACACTGTGTGTATGCAACTCACTCATCAGATGATAAAACCGATCTATAATATCATCCAAGCTCTCATTTACCATGGATGAGAAGTTATCAAATTCCTTCTTGAGAGCTTTAGCCTTCAGCGCCTTCAAGGTTGCATTACCATCGTATCTCTTTTCCAGATCCTCCCATGCATAACTTCTTAGATTGTTTATGTTCTAAAAATTGATGGAAGATGTCCTTAGGTATTGACTGTGTCAATAAAGCATAAGCTTTCTTCTTAGCATTGTGTGTAACCTTTTGTCTATTATTCATACCACCCAAGGTCAGCTTTACCCCATTAGCACCAACTGGTATAGTATATCCAGTCTCAACAGATGTCCACAAGATAGGGTCAACACCGTTCAGATAAATTTCAAACCGTTGTTTCCATTGTGGGTATTCATCCAAAGTCAACAGTTTCGGTGGTTTGTTATGATTTCCAATCTCATTTTCTAGAAGTAATAGATTCTGGATCCGTGAGTCCTTTCCAGCAGTAAACGTAGAGTTCTGATCGTCCATGGTTACAAACTTGACAAACTATATATACGAAAGAGTCAATCGTGCGATTGGAGAGTGCGACTGAGTTCAATTGTGGGATTGGAGAGTGCAACTGAGTTCAAACATGCGATTGAGTTCAATCGTGTGATTGAGGGATGCGAATGAGTTCAACCATGTGGGTTAGCTTAATCGTGCGAATGAGCACTACGACTAAGTCTAGTCGTGCGGTTGAATTATGTGATTGGGATTCAGTCATGCGATTGAGCCAATCGTGCAACTGAAGCTGCTGTGAATGAAAAGATTCGAAACTTTGAACACTTTCACACCAATAAAAACAATTTTTCACGAACCCTAATCTGCCGTAAGTCGAAAAGTTTGAAACTTTTGAATCATGCATGCTTCAAAAACACTTTTTGAATCAAAACACGAATCTTTTGAATTAAAAACGTTAATTTTAACAAAACACCAATCGAATCCACAAAGAATCACGAGCCAAGGCTCTGATACCACTTGTTAGGACCGTGTATGTACGGAGTACTAAATGATTCAATGTGAAACCAAATCAAATAGTGTGGAATCCTATTTGATTGGTGATCCAATCAGTGAGAACGACAAGCTGATTGATATAACAATTAAACAAATGTTAAGAATGAGTAGAAATCAATCAGGGCCAAACTTTGAAGTTGGATGGATGAACTGGGACGCTATGGACGGCTAAGGTATAATAATGTTCGAAGTGTTCTCGTTTTCCACAAATTACGTGGTATTTATAGCTCGCAGTGTACAGTCGTACGACTGAGCCATAAGCATGGTTCAGTCATGCGACTAAGTCAAGCGATAGATTCATACGCACGACTGAACTCTACGAATGGTTTAATCGTGTGACTGATCCAGTTTTATGACTCAGTCGTGCTAGTGATCCAGTCACCCAGTTCAGTCGTGCGACTAAGCCAGTCTTATGACTCAGTCGTGCGACTGATCCAGTCACCTGGTTCAATCGTGCGACTGGTCCATAAGCATGGTCTATTAGCATGAATGACCACAAGACTAAGTCAAACACATTTCTGAATCATTACTAACTCCGAACTATGAGTAACTACTACAAACCTATATATTATATTCAGTCAAGCGTGTAGTAATAAACATTATAAGAATACAATATAATTAATAGTAAATAGACATCCAAACATATATCATTTTACAATAATACCCTTGTATTACATATATGTAAGAAATGAAAGACATAAACGTTTAAGTATAATAAACTAGGGACATCATGTATCAACAATTTTGTAACTCTAAATTTCTTATCATTTGATTTTCTAATCTACTTGATCCCTTATTTATTTAATTTAGTATTTTAATCCATCCAGTTTATTTTCAAATTAGCTAAAATCGACATTTACATAAACTGTTCAATTAATGTATATATATAAGTTCAACTTACTAGGTTTAGTTTTTGAAACTATAACCATGACATTTATATTCAAGTATCTTTTGTCCCTCATCAAATTTCATGTGTGAGACTTGTGTATTATCTTTCTTTGGCATATCCGTTCACTAGCATTTCGCTCAGCCGTATTCGTTCTCCACGGCAGGTTTTTAAGGTTTCGGGTTTACGAGTGAAGAGTGTGCACCTTAGAAGATATGAGGAGACATATTAAAGAAAAGTTTAACTAAAATTTTAGTATATCTTTAATAGTTTGTAATTTACAAAATTTGTTAGACTAGTAATTATTAATCTTTGATTCTATAAATGTGACACGTCAGTTTATTTTGGGTTGGGGTGTTACAGTTATGGTATCAGAGCGTGGGCTCCTTCCTGTAGATATAATTAAGTATGACCTGTGAAGATTGGGTAGAAATTATGCTAGGATTTTCTTACTCTATTCATCATGCCATCGTTTCGTTTTATTTTGTCATTATATTGTTCCTTGTTATGAACATAACAAAGACATTAAGATATATGGTAGGTGAACAGTTGGGATGCATGTGTAAGGTAAATTGATGATTACCCTTGATCAACGCAATGGTGAATTTACGATTACATATATGTGCTGCTGGAATCCTATTATGTTTATTAATGCTTCATCTGGACAGTTAAAATTTCTTTTCGTGTCATCCTGATTATCCACACCAATTATAAATAACACATATCAAAATTCTATGATGGTTGAGGTTATGTTATAAATCTAAATATTATTCTAGTACCACATAAATATTGACCTTATTGCACACTTGAATATCGTATACTGAACTTATCATCACTATCGCCTTGTTATGCATTCTCGTAGTTCCCATAAACATTATGAAACTTCATACTCACTACATGAATTTAACCACATATGCCACCCTAATACACACATTCGACCATCATGAAAACAATGACTTGTGACAAAAGTCACATTCCATGCCAACAAATATATTCTTCATTAAATTCCCAAAGTTAAGAATGACAATGACATCTTTAATGATTTGCATAAGCCAAACATTTATCATAGATCTTAAAACTATACCCGTAACTGAATTCGTAACATTAAATAATTTATCGGCACCTGATGATACCTATGAAACAAAATATGCTTACACCTACCTCTCAAGTTTATGGGGATCATAACATTAATACATAGAGCAAGACCGCATACAAAACTTTTAATAATCACCTTTGAGTAACTATGCCCATCCAAATTAAATCAATCTTAATTAGATCAAATTTTATTGATATAAACCATGACTCTCAGCTCAAAGCTAAATGAGAAATTCAATTGAAGCAGTACAATATGAAAACCTTAACCTGACTCTCAACCCTGAAGCAACGCCTAAGACGCCAAGTTGGAGAAGCTTACGTGAAATTACAAACAAAGAGAATACTAATGTGTGGTGAACATAATGTCCTTGGAGTACGTATTTCATACCAAGACACAACTACTAACAAGAAACTATTAAAGAAGAAACCTAATTTATATTTTCTACACTCTAGACAACTCAAGATAAGCAAACTAAGCTAACCTATTAAAAATTTTAAAACTACAAGTTATAATTATCACTCTATCCATTCCCAAAAGGAGAAAAACAGTGTGTGTAACTTTCAATTGAACTTGGACATAAATCATTAGGGTACTTTTAGGTCACATCATCATCAAAGAAAATAAAGACAAAGTACCAATGAATATTCAAATGATACTTTAGGTCAATTATATCATGGGAAGGCAAATTGACACCTTAGATGGTTACGATAACAAAATAATACAACAGGATCGGAATGACGACATACCAAATAGTTATCATATTAACAATAAAGTAAAATATATTAACTAAAATAAAATAAATAAAATATTATTGATTCTACATCTCCTTATTCATTAGCATAACACTACAGCATGGAAACTTTTAAGAGGTATATCTCAAGGAATTAATCTACTTCAGGACACGTTAGTTGTGATGATATTGAGCAAAGATCTGTGTATGGCATCGTACCATTCAAGACGTTGTCACATGGCACAATATGCATAATGAGTAATCTTATTGCCCTTTTCGTTCCATAAATGATCTGATCACATGATTTGAACCTTGGAAGAATACTTTAAGAATTCGATGTTACAAAAAAATTATGAACACTTACACTTGACCATATTTAAATTAAAATAAACACAAAAGAAAATGAAGATCAGATACAAGATGTAACCAAGTTGATTACGGACATATTTCATGAGGTGAGAGCTGGGAACAATATATAAGACTAGTAGTGACAACATTAAAAACAAGGTAAATCAATAATATTTTTATTGAAAGAAAGGAATGAAATTAAATTCTAATCAATGAACCGAATAGGACATTTCATCCTTAATCTTTAGCATGAGTGTTAAACAAGACACAAGCAACAATATTTCATTGGAAGATAACTAGAATTTCATCAAGACATGTCAAGTTCAACAATATCAACAAAGATCCACGCCTCGCGTCACGGCCTTGAGAATATTGTGAAGCATCATGGTGTATAAACATTAGTCTGACTCATTATCTACACATAGACAAGTAATCTGAGAATCTACTCAAACTTTTTGAAAGAAGTTCTAAGAGACTTTCATTTTTCATGATGGACCTTAATAAGTACTCGTCTTTGAAATGACTTCACACAACTATGACTAATGAAAGTGCATTAGGGCAACCATTAATTTGTACTAAATTAAGACCGCGGACATTAAAAAACAATAATAAATAAATAAAACAATTTAATTACCACCTTATCGCTTGAGATGATTCAAAGATACGAAAAAACTCCATTCTGAAAAGCCTTATCATCTCTATGCAGATGACTCATTCGCTTCATGACGATAGTAATTGCTAGGTGTCTCCATAATAATTCTGGAATGTGAGATACACACTATATATTATATTTTTGCTTGACAAAATTCTAAAGAAAACCCAAGTGTGAGATTAGTAACATAAGAAACAAATATGTATGTATGTCGATGTATACATACATATATATTTTAAACTTGTAGTAACTTCATATATTGAATAAATTCTGATTAACGTTTCTACATTATCAAATTTAAATATATTTAAGAACATAAAATTTGTCATAATTTCTTTTCCTTTTTCTTTGACTACTCTAATTTTGTCATTGGTTCGTGAGTACCGTGAGCTTTCTAGTGACGTTGAACATCCGTGGTTTGAAAAAGTTCAAGTAGAGAAAATTCTAAAATTAGTTAAAATAACTAAATTAGTACATACGGATATAGACTATACATAATTTCAAGGACGATATTTCTTTAGGAGGTAGTAGTTGAAATATTCGGAGAAAAGTATACATATAAGTATAAGTTGAAGAAAATATACATTACATGATTACATAAATAGAATAGTAAACATATCATTCAGTTTATTAGGTTCTTTTTCAACATTTTACATAACTTTATTTGGTATCAATTTAACTTTTATAATTAAGAATGTAAATTTCATCTAATAACAAGGTTAAGTAATAATTATAACAAATACAATAAATAATAAAAAATGCTTCACATATAAACATTTAGAAGTTGCAAGAATGAAAAAGATAAAAAAGAATAGAAAAACTACAAAAACAAAATAAGATTAAAATACCAAAATAAAGAAATTTTGAATGACTTCTCATTCTAAGAAGTCAAACTGACAACCTTATCTTTTGGCTTTTCCCTCTTCACTTTTTCTATTGCCACCGCTTCACGATGTCGATAGCAACCTTTGTAGGTACACTAGCCTACCTAATGCCACCTTGAATAGTCTCAATCGAATCATCCATATCCCACCACTTATAATAAGACAAAACATCACCTCCTAACAACATGAGCTGATTCTCTCGATCTACTATCTATCCTCTGTGCATTGCTCCGGCAAACCGATGGGAATCCGAGGAAGAAGACTTCATCGACAATGTGTGCGCTTGGTGAGCAACACTTTACAAAATGATAACAAAAGCAATTGATTGACAGAAGATTTGTTGGAAGCTCCAAATGAAGTTTTCCTAGGCATGGTGGTAATGGAAGCAAAGGTGGCTTGAGATGTCTGCAATAAACTACAAAGAAGATGATAAAGAAATTTTGTTATATTTTCATTTTAGCCCACATATTCTCATGCTAGGAGTTATGGTAACCTTCTAGTTGATGTAAAGTTTAAATAACACTAAAGTTAATCCAATATATGAAAGCTTGATATTGACTAAGATGGGTATGAAACTCGGTTTCTAATCCTTTAAGTCTGTATGATAAATATTAGACAAACAATATATATAAATATGCTTTGTTAAATAAATCCTCTGTGTTCGGTTCGTACTAAAAGGAAGTACTAAAAGGAAATATCAGTATTGTTGTTTCGTTAAATATTATAAATATAATATTGTTAACAAATCTCTCTAAAGTAATTACTAAACTAAAATTTGAATACGTGTTTATTTAAACATATATATTTCTAAGTTCCTAATTGGAGTGATAGTATATCTAGTGATATTACTTAGCTAGTGAGAGAATTACTTAGAAGAAATTATAATGATATTTTTGGAATATCATACGACATATTGCTTCTTGATTTTCAAAGTTTGAGTTTCAATTTATTAGGATATATTGATAGTATTATTTATTGGATAAATTGATAAAGAAAATATATACCATGAACGAAGAGCATAATTGCAATTCCCTGAAAATTTGAATTAAACAAATAAATAGTAATGTAATAATAATAATAATAATAATAACAATAATAATAATAATAATAATAATAGTAATAATAATAATAATTACTACAACTTCATCAACCATATGATGAAAGGTAGATTAATTGTGTAGCTAACCAAATAAAACTTAGCGCGGCTAATTTAAGATATATATCGATATTGTAGGAAATCATGATTGATTGGATTGGACATATGACTCATTTCAATGTTATGAGTACCTTTAAGGTACGGATATCTTAACTATTTCTTTCTGTGAGTCATTGGCCTTCGCCTATGGGGCATGTTTTTTTTGCTTCTCTCCAATCTGAAATCCAAATCTTTGTTTGAACTTATATGATTGTCATGTTATTATATTTGTATCTCGACTTTACCATGCAATAGAATTATTTAACTTGTGCTCATTATTGCATGTTCTGATAGTTGATAAGGTTATGTGATATAACTTTATGTATGCATTAAGGTAGTTGTGCTACCCTTTAGCCTCTCATACTTTTAGAATTCTAGTACCCAAGCATGTCCCTACCTGTAGGGGTGAATACAGGCACAACATCGCGGCATCAATAACGTGGCACCAACCGTGACGGTGAGTTGAGATCACGGCGTCTCCATTTATAACTTGTGAGGTACATTGGCCATATGATATGTAGGAGGCGTATGAATAGATCCTAGGATATATGTATGACTTATGGTGGAAGGTTGTTGTGTATGCCCACACACCATCGCACGTTCGGCACATAGGTCTACAGTCCTATGTGCATGTCTGATATATGATATTCGGCTTTGGGTACTTTCTTACGACATGAATTATTTGTTTCAAGTCTGCTATATCCATAATACCGTCTTGATATCTTATTCATCAACATGGTGCGTTATTCACCTCACTAATAATTGGTTACGCTACCATGATATGTCAGCCCCTAATTACGTTACTAATTCCTTGTCATCCGTTTAAGTTATAAATTGCTAAACATCCAATTTTCTATAATTTTTTTAAGCTTTAGTACACATAACATTTAATTTACTTACTAACATGGTATTAAAACATTAATTAGTTTCATTAAGTCTATCATAAATTTTATTTTGTAACTGTAAATTTCTTATCATTTGATTTTATAATCTACTTGATCCCTTATTTATTTAATTTAATATTTTAATCCATCCAGTTTATTTTCAAATTAGCTAAAATCGATATTTACATAAACTGTTCAATTAATAATATATAAGTTCAACTTACTAGGTTTAGTTTTTCAAACTATAACCATGACATTTATATTCAAGTATCTTTTGTTCCTAGTCAAATTTCATGTGTTAGACTTGTGTATTATCTTTCTTTGGCATAACCGTTCACTGAGCATTTCGCACAGCCATATTCTTTCTCCACGGCAGGTTTTCAAGATTTTAGGTTTACAAGTGAAGAGTGTGCACCTTAGAAGATACGAGGAGACATATTAAAGACAAGTTTGACTAAAATTTTAGTATATCTTTAATAGTTTGTAATTTATGAAATTTGTTAGACTAGTAATTATTAATCTTTGATCTGTAGATGTGACACATCACCGTATTTAGGGTTGGGGTGTTACAAAAATAATATAATATCATAATTACAAGCAATGAAAATTCAAACCAATTGTTACCATACATGTGTACATCTAAAAGTATAACCTAATTCCATAACAATTTTGAATGCTAATAAAGTCTAGTACAACTGTTAAACGTAGAAAAAGGATGTAATAATAATTACTATAATCAAAGAGAGCTCAATTCCATCGTAGAAACTCTTACAAATATCACATCTTTAAAATGTATACTTACGAATAATTGGAACTAGGTTACCATGAGGATTATGCATTCAGTATAGGTAGCTCACGGTATTGGTATAGTTTATGCATGCAAGATAGCCCAGGTGAGTCTCATGAACCCCCTTTTTACTTTAAAGCTTTTAGGGTGAAATACATACTCGTTAGATACTATTTTATGGTGCAGTACTATTTGGGGAATCCCCCGCACACAATGTGCCATTTATGCAAGGAAACCCCTTACTGAGATTCAATAATCGATGTGTCATAAATTAGTGTCATTTAACCGTACTTAGCAGGGAACATTCAAACCCAACCATCTAGTAGTAACGGGTTAGGGTATATTTTAGTACTCGGGCGGGAAAGTCCGGGTCAGGTATGATTGTTATACATTCTGTCGTGTACCAATATTTTTATGTTTTATTTGTGAATAACTATTTATGTTTATGAATTTTATTATATGAAAACTTAAGCCCACCAACTTTATGTTGACACGTTTTGAGTATGTGTTTCAGGTATTTGTTTGATTATAAGGGGGAGTCTTGATTAGACTCCCTAAGCATTGGATTCACAAATTTGAGAACATGGTTGATTTCCCATAGAAGACTCACTTTAGAAGAACTGCATAAGACTCTAGACGTGCCATACAAGATAACGACTTTGATGAATAGACAATAATGACCCTATGGCCTTTGCCTATTATTTAGTTAGACACATGTCAAGTTGTAATACAATGCACTTATTTTATTATTATTCGTGTAGACCAATGGCTCATTTTCATTACTATGAATCCAAGGATCTCAATTCAGGAATTATCAGTATTAAAATAAAATCAATTCAATGATCGCGGAATTATCATTAATTGACGTTTAATTGATTTAATGCTTAACGACGAACACAAACACAAAAACACAGTAAATTCGAAGGCAATAATTATTCAAAAGTATTTCATTAATTATTGAGTAATGATTACAAAAGAATAATTATGAATGACTATGACCAATGATTTTTGTGAATCGAAATAATGTTGATGTTGATGTGATGGCGGCTAGGGTTGCACGATTATGTAAAGCTTCACAGCCGTAATATTGCTTGATTGTGTTCTCTTCAGATGTGAAACCTAGGACTCATATTTATAGATGGTTTGAGTCAGTTAAGGAAACACCGGATCTCTTGAGATTTGATATTGATTGGTTGACTTGTTTGACTTGTTGATATTGTAATCATACAAGTGTTCTGAGCTTCCGCAGGTGTTTTGCTCTTCCGTAGATGTCTTGGTCTTCCGCATGTGTTTTGCTCTTCCGTAGATGTCTTGGTCTTCCGTAGAAGTGTTGTTCTTCCATAGGAACTCTGTCTTCCGTAGAAGTCTTCACTTCATGCAATCCTTCATCCGCAGGAATCTTCACTTGTATGGTCTTGTAAGAAACATAGCTACGGATTAACAATAATGTTCATCCGTAGATGTTTCTTACACTTGGTCAATTTCAGGAATCCTACCAAGTATATTGATTTTGCCTGTCAACAATCACAATGCAACACACATATATATATGGGTTAACCTATAGATTCAATGCACATATATATATATACTTGACAGTTACAATTATTAATTACAAGACTTGATTAAAGTTCTAAGCCTATACAAAATGATCT
>BJCO01673040.1:0-12455 GCA_018326465.1 Flaveria floridana | reverse complement strand
ACCATTTAATTCCGGTGTTGGAACCGACAGATAGGTATTGGTAGTACTACTGGGTTGACACCCCCATCCTCGTTTGTTGGTATACTAGTTGGTACTAACAATGGCCAGGAACGGGCCCTTGGGTGAATATATTCTGACAAGTTGCTGTGTGTACGTCATTAGGTTTGGTTGTAAAGCTCATTGTTATGTGATTTTGCTTACTTATAACTGTATTCACGGTATTCCACAACAATTACTATACAGCATCAATTATTTACTTAATACTTAAACCTGCGAGCTCACCAACAATTTTATTGACCGTTTTGAGCATATCTTTTCAGGTGACAATGCTAATTGAAGATCTAGGTGTGCTGCCTTAGTGGAGACCCTAGGATGCATTTTTGAGACTAAACATACTTGTCAAACATTCATTTTGAACCATTGTTGTAGTCTATTAAACAATCTTCACACTTTTGATACTTGTTCCCGGGTTGTGGGAATTACAATTACAATGATGTTATTTTTGGTCATGTGAATCATTTACAAGTTTATGCTTATGGCTATGTTGTCGTGAATATTGACTAAACACGACAAAAGTCTCCGTTTGTGTCAGGTGTCGTCATGACACGCTTGTCATCATTATCTGTATTGCTTCTCTAATGTTTACCATGTGTTATGACGATCCCATCTTGTTACATCCCCGTGTTTCCGCTCTCAGTGGGGGTGTGACGGACAAAAGGAGCATAATTAAGAAGAAATTAAAAAAAACCCCCGATATTTAGACTTCAAGCATGAGACCGTGCCATATTAGGCACGCCCCCATGCCCAGCTTGAAACACTCCCCTGTATTATCAATATGTTAGGACAAAAGTACTATCCCCCGAAAAGTAAGCATGAGGGCGTGCCCCATGAGGCCGGGGGTGTGCCTTGACAACTTCTAAACGTACAAATCGACAAACTTTACTAAGCATTGTACTAACACGGGACCATGCCTGGCACTACAGACAACATATAAATAGGAGTTCATTCGCAAAGTTAAGATGAGCTTTTGGGAGGTAGAGTTACAGTGTTCTCTTTCGAGAACCCAGCCTTTGTAAGTCCTTGGAAGGCTTTGGAGGCCTATTTAACACTTAGGTGAATCTCGAGATCATTTAACATCATCTATAGCAGATCACCAGTTTGATTGTTCTAATTTACTGTAGATTTCATAATTATCTTCTATCTTTGTTGTTATGTTCAGGCTCATTATATGCTAAACTTCATTTATCATCCTAATTTAGTGAAACTTTATGTAACTTGTGATGACTTAATCGTGTGATTTATATTATGTTAATTTTATGATAATTTTGGGTAAACCTTTGATGGGTAGCATTTATATTTGAGTAAGAAGTTATAAATTTATAATTTATAATTGTGAATATCATAAAAGTTTGAAAAATATATGAACTAACTTTTATTTCTGAAACAAGTCTTTATAATAATCCATGGCTAATGAACTAGAAATGGTTATTAGAAACCATATCACCTTAACTTTTTGATCAGTTGTAGGTTATTTTTTATTAGTCTGAAAAATCTATAGTAATTATTATGATTTTCTAAAATTAATGTCATGTTAAAAAGGAACCTGATTAACTCTCTTTCTAACATTAAGTTATGTTTTCAGAAATCATATGCTAAAATGGTGCATAAGTATTACCTACATCACTAGGGGCCTGGTAGTGTTGTAAGTGACTCGATGGAGTTTTCCTTGTCACTACAGAGCCGGTTTACGAGAAATACATGCTAGCTCATGTTTATATACATTAACATAATTACATTAATCAATGTTCTTAACCACAACACCAATTCATCACAGTTACTAAAGTGGAACTTAAATTATGATGATAGTATTGCTTCACCGAAAGAATCACTAAAACTCTCTATCTTTATTTATCATTATCTATTTAAATTATCATTTAAAAAACCACAAAAAGATTTGGTCAGTTCAAATGAAACTTATCATTTTTTAACCCGGTAGTCAATCATTAGGGTCGTTGAGTAGGCTAAGTGTGTCCACAAATTGATACTCAGCTCTTACTAACACTATATTATCACATGACAAATACACTTTCCTATTGTGTATGTGATTTCGTAGAAGTAATAACTAATTAAAACTGAAGTTGTATGAAAAACCTTTGTCAACATATATATATACCTTTCACACGCATCAGGTACCCACATCACACACCACATGCCCACCAGTCATATAATGTCATGTCATGTCTCTCATTGTAAGTCGAGTAAAACCAATTTAGATTCGATTACTTTCATACCACACCACTTGGGATGGGGGGCACTCACACCACAAATTTTTTCTTCTTTTTTTTTAAATTACTTCATAATATATATATAAATCACAAATTAAAATTAAAATTAAAAACTCCATTAGAAAACATCAAAATAAAAAATTTAAAAATATTAAAACTAAAAATCTACAAGTCAAACTCCTAACCACGTATCCGGGCGATTTGACGTTTGCGTACAAGGATGTTCTTCAACATCGGCTCAGAAACATCATCGTCCGCTTTAAGGAAAATCTCCATGTGCGGTGTAACGTTCGCGAAGCAACGTCTCTCGTTGTAAGTCGAGTAAGACCAGTATATATTTGGTCACTTTCATACGAAATGCTTCTTGTTTTCTTTTTTACTTCATTTATTTCTCACGCAAGGATTTGTACTCCTAATGGCCTCATTCAACGATTCTTTGCTCGAAGAAGACTCCCTCGCAGTTTTGTCTTTGCGTCTCGGAACGATCGATGTGGCGTTCTCGTTGAGGTCGGGGAGGGGGCTTGTAACAAGCTCATCAAAGATGACGTATTAGCCTGATTCCGAAGTTTTAGCCCTTTTTGTTGTTTGAGTAACAAACTCCGCAACCATAACATTCGCCAGCTCCCATTTGGTGTGGTTTCTTACTACCTTTCACGCCTTGATGCTTGTAAAACCTTTTTATATTCACTTAAGGTTTTTATGACGATATTCTTGTCGTTGCTTTCACTCGTGTACGATGTTTCTACATATTTAAAACAAAAAATTGTATACACAAAAAAACATAATTATAAAAATAAAAAAGTACAATAAATAAATTTACCGTTTGGTTATATATCACACGACTCATCATCTGGTTCACTCTCCCTAACTTTGAGTTAAGTTGATTAAAGGTTTGGTTCATCGAACCAACATGAAAGTGTCGAAATACATTCTTTCAAAATAAAACGCTTTTCTGGTGATCTTAAACTCTAGGGTTTTCGGATGTATATATCCAACCCTTTACTAATGCCTCATTCTCATTTTAATCACAAGACTTGTTAGTAGCTCGGGTTGTCGATTTACCTATTAACTTAGAGTTTTAATAATATAATGGTAAAACGATCATTTTTTAAATTGTTTTATATGACGTGGATGCATTTGATACTTTTACTAGTTTATAGGGGCAAATATGATATGTATTTTTATTTAATGGGGGTATATACGAAATTTTTATAGTTTATAAAAACATATATGAAATTCACCCTAAGAAAATAACTCTAGAAACAGGCACATCCGTTTTAAGGAGGAATATGCATCACAAGTAAAACTAGTTGGGAGTAAATCTATAATTTATATAAGGGAGGAGGGGGCACTACCCTAAATACATTGTACTACTCTGGAACTTCACCAATCATACAGTGCCACATCACACGTAACCTGAACTACCATAAAACACCCAAAATACTGAAAATGCAACCCTAGACTACCCTGAAACATTCAAAACACCCAAAACACCCACTATATACCCTTTATTCTTCTCGGGCACCACTCGGCAACTACAACCCGAGCCCGCCTACCCGCCAGGTACCCACAAGGGGTGGCGGCGTGTACCTAAGCGGGTACTCGCCTACCCGAGCAGGTACCCGAGGGTGCCCCCTCCTCCCTAAAGTTATTAATAAAACTCATAATCTAGTCATAGGACATGGACCATGAAATTATTTTTAGAAAAACTACAAAGCAGAAAAAACTAAAACCCAGGCCCACTCTTGCAGCCTCGAAGTCCAGTAACTTGCGTCTAACCTGCAGGCCCTGGCCCATTACTTCAGCATTTGTGCAAAGTAATCAATTCGAGTCTGCGACCATGGCCCAAATATAGTAAATTGGATGGGCTTTTGGTTTCTCATAATTTCTTGGTTTTTGGCCCATCTACAGTGCGTATTAAAATTTCAAACCTTTCAGGACCCGAAAACATATACAATATAGTGACTTCAGTTTGGGTGGAAGTAGTGTGGAACTGGTCCTAATCCGATCCGCTAGTTTGAAATTGGTTTAAGAATATATCCGTTAAAGCTGCCAAACTGGTCTAAAGCCGGATAAAACTAAACCTGTTTTCCCCCTTGTATGCCATTTTCCAATCCGTGCCCAAGTATTTTAACTTCGTGTGCAGGTGCATTGAGGGACACAAGACGCGAGTAAATGTCTAAGGCAAGGAACGTCTCATTTTGTTCAAAGATCGTACAGTGGGACTAAAAAATAACGATAACAATAATAACATGTATGCGAAATGTTATACAAGTGTCTAGTCAGGCATAACATGTACGTGAAATGTAGGTTTATTAACGAACAAGATGTTACAAAGAAGGGTTATTAAGATGTTTAAAGCGACAAGAGGATCTAAGAATATAAAAAATCTATTGTGAATGAACGCATTTTCGTTTGTAATCTGACATTTCTTTCTCCTATGAGCTTCGAATCAATTGTTTTCAATCAATCAAAACAGTGTCATGGATAATGAACCCAAGAAATTGCAAAGATTTGTCATCTTGACCTTAGTCTTAAAATATTATGCACAAGTACAAATTCAGTTAAGAAAATGTAGTTAGTAACAAATAGAGATAACTATAAGTACTTTATGATTATTAATATGAAACAATTAAGATTGTCCAAATATACAAGGTGACGAAATTGGAAGCCGACACTATTACTGAAAGAGAAAAGGCTACGGTCGAAGCGTCGTAGAAAATAGATTTCGTTGGTTTTGGGTAGAGACAAAACGTCTTAAGTCGCTTATCTTTTTGCGACGGCTTGTGTGGTGGATTATTGTGATGATAGTTTTAATGACAAAAAACATCGTTTTTATATTGGTGACGCGCGGATATTCTAGCAACGACTTTGGCGATGAATTCTAGGACCATTTAGCGACAATTTGGCAACAGATAAAAGGACCATTTTGGGACTGTTTTGGCAACGGATTCACGGACCATTTACCGACAATTTTGGACAGAATGCAGAGAAGTTTTAAATATATTTATGGACAAAATTCAGAAATAGTTGTAAGGGACTCTATGACACTTGGTGACGAAAATTGTCATGGATATGTTTTTTTAGTTTTCTTAACAATGACTTTACACCTAAATATCACTTTATTTTTGGAATGATTATTTGGATCATTACTCCACCCAATCATCTTCAATACTAGAGCATGAAATAGCTCTAGGCTACCATTGCCCTAAATAGAAGCTCATACGTTAGTTTGTCCCTATTAATCATGAACTTAAGATATCATCAGTAGAAAACTATTATATGTTATCGAAAACCACTAGCCTAGCATGAAACTTTTATTTTACAAGTGAGACTTAAACTTAAGATATTTCTAATTTAGTAAATTCTTGGGTACATCAACTCAACTACTGGTGTTGAAGATCATTAGCACCTAAATACCACCTACCTTGCATTTACAAATATTTAAATTCATATCATTTTTTTCATTTTTTAAGTAGTAATACCTGCCAAAAATATTTTGAGTTTTTTAAATCTTTTTTTAATAAAAAATCTAGTTTTTTCCTATTTATATTCATATTTCTAGAAATACAAATCAGAACAAAACTTTATATTACTCATATAAAAATCCACATTTTCAATCAAAAATCCAGTTTTCCCTATTAATATTATTTTGGGTGGCAACACATATTTGATTTATTATGTCAAATCATTATTTACAATTGTTTACGCACATACTAAAAACGTTTTAAGCGATGTAGATTTATTATAATAAACCAAAGTTTTTGTGAAGGCATGGTGTGATTCTGCGCATCTTAGGTTGGTTTTTCCACCTAAAACTCTATACATACTTTAATTAATATAATTTTGAACACTTACTAAAATCATATTTTCTTCCTTATATGAGTTTATCTTTTTCTTTCTTAGCATATCTTCTTCTATTTTTGACTAGTAATTTTCTTATTTCTCTATAAAGTCAATCGATCTAATTCAATATCAATCTGGAAATTATTTGTTTTTATTTTGTTTAAGTGATTTAATTATTTGTTAGTAATTATCTTATTTACTTACTGATAAATTTCTTTAAGATATTAAATAATAGAGTCTATAAATAAACTAAACAAGTTTAATTATATCTAATTTGTAATTCTTCTTATGCTAATAATTTATTAAAATTTATTAAATTATAAAATTTTAATTATATTATATCTAAAATATAACTTTATAATTCTTAATCTTTATCAGTAGTCATTTAGAATTTTTTTAAATATTTATTATTTCTTATTTTACCAGTAGTTAATAACATCCAATATACAAAAATTTCATAAAAAATGATGATTTCATAAAGCTAAATTTATTTCATCTATTTCTAACCTAAAACACATTATATATACCTCTCATGATGTTATAATAAAACCTCATCATTTTTCAAAAAAAAAATATCATTTAAACCCTATGTTATTACATTTTCTTAAAAAATTCCCCTAACCAAAATTAAAGATGTGGCCAACTAAGAATTTTATGTTTGCCGTTTTGTTTTTTCTTATAACCTCTAAAAAATAATGTTAAGAAAATCTGAATATATCATTATGTAATGCATATTTTTATCTATATTTTGGTGTATAATTCAAATCAAATAGAGTACTACGCGTGATAATGTACAAGTTTTTAAAACACGAATGTATGAGCCGACAAAGTTGCTTTAAGGTTTCTTTTCTTACAATTTTTTTTGTTATCCTCCTACAAGTTCTAAAATGTTTTGATTTTTTAACATTTCAAAATTTTTATTTTGACGTGCTTATTTTTATCAGCATTTTGATGTGAACTATTACACCATATGAATACTAACGTACAAGTCTTCAAAATCATAGCATGTGGATCGAGAATCGACGTATTTATGTTTATTAACGTTTTGACGTCAGTTTCTTTAAATGGATAAAAGACGTTGCAGCGTGTAGACCTTAATACTAGTTACATGTACCACAAAATAAAAAAGGGTATCTAGAACCGGAAATTTAGTCTTTCAAAGTTTTAATTCAGTATCTAATAATGATACTCCAAAACAGGATAAACGAGAAATATTTACTGAAACCTTACTAACAAACCTCTTTACACCTAAATGCATAATAATGTCGATTTACGTACTACTCAAATTCGTGTTCTAAATTATTAATTATAATATTTGTTAGAAACCATATATGTGAGGGAATGTGTTTCCAAAGTTAAGTAAATATGAATCAACACAATAGTAATAATAACCGGAGGTTGTTTGCCTGTCTTGTTGCTACATGAATACTTTTTTAAAATTCCAGAGTATTTATAATAGACAAATATGAGTCGTCTAAAATAATTAATCTGGAATAACCACTACTAGAAAAACTGCAATAGATGACGCGCAATGTGCGCCATCTTTAGGGTCAGATGACGTGCAAATGCGCGTCAAGAAAGGGGTAGTCATAAATGAACGATGACACGCATCTGCCTGTCATCTTCTTATGACGCGCAAAAGATGACGCGCATTTTATGACGGTCAATAGATATGACGCGTAATGCACGTCAAGAAAAGGGTAGTCATAAATGACCAGATGACGCACATGCGCGTGTCATCTATGTAATTTTTATGACGTGATAAAGATGATACACAATGCACGTCATAAATTTACCTGTTTTTTTTAATATTTTTTTATTTTTAATAAATTTACCTGCCGTTTTATAAAACAAATTGTCGAATAACACGTACTAAAAGTGAAATCCATTTAAATACCAACAAAATTTATAAAAGTTGTTAATAATATCAACTACAAAGCAAATCCAAATTCATTGCAATACAAATACAAGTCCAAATATTTCATTGCGGGCCTACATATAAATGAAATTCGATACGTAACGCGACTAGTCTTCACGAACTCCATCCAAATCACCATTGGTATATTCATCTTTAACTCCTTCAACCTAAGACAAACCAAATCACTAAATTAAACTTGTCAATAACAACCAAAACCGCTTCCACCAACCTGATCGGTTTAAGATAAACAATCTCAAACACTTGACTAGTTTATTAGATCATGTGTATGTATATAGACAGCCATACATGTGTATGTATACATAACCAGCCATACCGAAATTCACCAATTATCAGATCAGGTGTATGTAGATTAGAATTCACCAATTATCAGAATTTACGAATGCTTCTACTTACTAACTATGGTAATTTACTTATAAAAAAACTCATACATAAACAGTCATATTCAATAATTATAGCAGCTACAAATCAAGAAATGGTAAATATATTATAGGACGGTTTACTTACATTGTTATTGACTAGTATTTCAAGCCCTTTATCAACTATTTCTTTCATGAACTTTAACACATAGTATCCACATTTGATACTTCCTGGCTGACATGGACACTATAATATTGTTTAATGATCAGCTTAATGACATTAATTAAAAGTGCAAATTCAAATAAGAATTAAGTGCTCACTGTAGAATTGACCCATTTGAGTTTAGTTTGCCTCTTCTTGGTACCACTTTGTGTAGCATATAAGCCCATTGCCATACAAAAAAAGTTGATCAATTAAGAAATATATTAATAGAATATACATAAAGTTTTAATAATTTGTATTACTTACGCATCAATGGTTTGTTTCAATAACAGATTGATAGTGCTGATCAGTAGAGAATCAAGATAATAGCAAGTGAATGTTTTCATGTCCGGCACGGCCAGCACCCAATGGTTCCTACAAAAACCAAAAACCAAATTAAGTCAAACAACTTATATAGTATGGTAGAAAATAATCAATTAAGTCACACCCAGGATTGTAGGGCAATAGGATGATATCATTGTATCCTTTTGTAGACAGCCGATTTGCAATGCTTCTACTTGAATCATCAATATTTTTGGATTTCACTTTAGATTCAACTGGTGATATCGCAAAGGGGCTCATAAAACAAATTCCGTGATTTTTTTCCTCCTATTATGGAATTGCTCAAACAAGTACCTATATATTAATATAGAAATACAAATTGATTAAAAATAACTTGTGTTTCATAAGTATTAAAATTAAATTTAAAAACTTACATCATATAAGTAGTAGTGACAACCCCGTTAAACTCATCTAACGTAAGAACTGCTTCAAAATCATCCCAAGTTAAGTAAGTAAAACTTTCATACCCAAATAGCTTGTCCTCACACTGCACTTTTATAGAATCAATCTTTGCCACTTGTCCATGAACCATTATTTCAGTCATTTTCAAAATAACACTGTCTTCAATCCTTACCCTTACATTTCTTTGACCTCTAGTAATCCTTCTTTTGCTTTACAGCCTTTTCATCCACCGTTTCAATCTTCTTTTTCAGTTCTTTTACTTTCTCCTCTTTTTGGTTTTCCATTGTCTCCCCATCCTTATTTGCATTCTCATTTTTCTTAGTTTCTCTGACCTGTTTTTTCTCTTTCTTTCCTTCAAATTGATTTAATTGTTTTTCAAGAATGATTTTCTTTGGTTTCTTCGCCACTTTTTCCTACAATAATATATATATAAATTCTTTAGATTTGAACCAATTATCTACAAACACGTGTACTCATACACATATAATACACTTGTATTCAAATTGCATTACCAAGTCAATGCACCAGATGACTAGATGCCTTGGCCAAGTTAATAGAAACCCAACTGCATCTTTGATCTTCTCAATGAACGGATCGTCTTTTGGTCAAATTGGCAGTAATGCGTCTCCTTGTAAACATATTTCCAACAAAACTTCAACGTTTTCACATATTATATGTATGTAATTAATAAATGATAGAAAATGAAAATAACTGAACCATAATAATATAGCATAAAGATGGAGTAATACGTACCTAATACATTATAGTTCGTTACGGTTTCTTTGGCGACTATATTAGATGCAACATCAACCGCAAGATAGCATGAATTATTCTACAAATAATAGATGTTAGTTGTAGCCAAGAGTTGCAATAAAATCTTAATAAAGAACCAAGACTTACAAGTGATTCATCATCTGGTTCGTGTTCAAAATCTTCTTCATGGCCACCAATTTGGCAGCTTGCGGCTTCATAAACACTTGTAACTCTTTTCAGTTTCTCTATCTCCTCTTAAAGTTTGTTAAAGCGTTGATCTATCTTCTTCTTCTCAATGTCCAAAATCTCCTTAACTGTCTTCGAAACGTAAAAATAGCGTTGTGGAGTTGCGAATTTACCCATCCCACGTACACACCCATGTTGTTCCTCGGTACCCAGGGCCAGTGTAAGTAAATCGTTTGTTCTAGTAACCTCTTCTAAACTTGCTAAATCATGTAGCTCATCTTGAATTGGCATTAAAAATAATTAATTATGCAGGTCATAATATATGTGTATAATATATCATCCAAAACTTACAATTTTCTTAACAACTTCTTGAACATTTGAGTCATAACCTCCAGTTTTAAACTCTCTTGCTTTTTTCCACAGCATTGCTCTATCAATCTCCTCCTCTGTCTGGCCGGTTTATTTGATCTAAATAATCAATAATAAAAAATATAAATTGACCACAAACAATATATTACAAAGTAAAAAAAATCGATTACTTTAATTCATACAATTTCATCGATGAGTCTGGAGTATCCTTTTCGGCTTAAACGATGATTGTATTTATGCAGTGCCCAGAGGTTTTAGCTTTTTTACTTTGTTCATGCAACATAAACAAGTATTAAATATCATGAAAGTTTCTAATAACTAATGTAAATTAACTAGTAAAAAATATTAAACATAGACATGCACGGTTTAACGAACCTTCCACTTTTTTTAAGTTTTTTGTGATACACAAAGTCTCCAATCTTGTTTCTTTATAGACGGATACTCAATAGGAGGATTGACCAGAATCTCCGTTTTAGGATCATCTTTGTATGACTTAATAAACTTCTTATTTAAATTATACTTGAAGTTTCTCCATATGCTACCAACTGATTGAATAACATGCTTTCGGATCTTTGAGTCAAGTATGAATTGTATCTAAAAAATAAAATATAAAAATTAAATTTAAAATATAAAAGTCATATTTTAGAGAAGACTTACCAAAACATATTTCCATAAATCATCTTTAGTGTCTTCTGGTACATCCAACCAATTTGCATAGGTTATAGGAACCATGGTTCTTGCTACCATTCCCTCAAAAGTAGATAGTTTCTTTGCCCCTTCTCCTGTTGAAACACCACTTTTATTGTATCTTATTATTGTTTTCCCTTTTAATTTTTGATATTATTGTTGGGCCTCTTTGTGATCTTGTATCTTTATCATGATCCGAATCCAAATTTTTCATCTTCTCCTCATCATTACTATTCGAATCCATATCACAAAAGTTGATCTGTTCCAAATAAAGTAGTTAGTTAGCACACATCAATCATATTTTAACAACTAAAATAAAAACATACAAAAGCATACCAAATGCTTTAAACTAATATACACTCGCCATCCGGGCATGTACACAAAAAATCATCATCTAAGTCTAGTAAACTGGAGTCTTGTGTAACATCAACACTAGCATCAAATGCCAACAAATCATCATTATTTTCACCATTTTCTTCATATTTGTACATCTTATGTGGTGTGAAGCCAACAACAAACAGATTATCTTGAACATAAAAAACTTGTTTGGCCTGACTAGCTAGTATGAAGTGATCAGACTGTTGACCAAGCCTATCAAAGTTAACCACTGTGAATCCAAATTCATCCTTTTTTACACCACGGTTATCAACCCAATCACATAATAAAACAGGAACAGAAAACATGTGATAATCAAGATCTCATATCTTCTTTATACGACCAAAGAAAGTAACAACGCCATATACGGGATTGGAGTCTTTTGCATTAGCAATTTGCATGGTATTTGCTACTAAAGATACTCCACTACATCAAGTTGTTTTAGATTCATCTAGAGATGTTGTATGAAATTGATATTCGTTTATGGCAAAGCTGCTATATATAGTAACAGCATAACCAGGCCCTTTGGCCAACCAACGAACACCCTGACATATATCTTCCCCTGTGACAACCCTAAAATTTATTGTAATTATTTTATATATACATTTCTGCATGCATACAAAATATAAATAAATTTACGTATGTGCATGAATAGATATAAAATGCACGTATGCATGTCTATATGCATGTGTACATAATAAGATTATTTACGT
>BJCO01673039.1:0-20741 GCA_018326465.1 Flaveria floridana | reverse complement strand
AACCCATACCTATTCTTTGATTCAATATGAGAATTTAACAATTTCTCATATTGCTGAGATGAAAGTTGAAACTTCTGAAGTTTCACTTCAGTTGATGCATAATCAGCCATGGATTTGGTTATGGAAGTGGTCAGATGCTCAACTTGGGCTTTTAAGCTGTAATTTTCTGAAATAAATTTTTCTAAATCCTTTTGTAAAGAGTTAATTTTGATTTGATATGATTTATGTTTTCTTACATGAGATTCATTCAAAATCATTGTTTCTTTTACTTTATCAGCCAATTATTGAGCATGGACTCTATATCTTTCAACTTCCTCAACACATACTAATGAACACAGTCTTTCTCTTACCTCTCTAGCCATTGGTGGAACTTTGTTCTCCATATGGGCCATTAAAGCTTGATTCTCTTCCAAGAATTCCTTCTCATACATGCTCCAGTCCAAGTTCCATCTTGTAGTATGATCAGCCCAGATTCTTTTGAATTACTAGGTCCTGCTGAGTCATTTGTGGCTGGTGGGGATGAATTTGTTATCTGAGGTTGTCTGAAAGATCTTTGAGATGTTGATGGCTGATGTTGGTGAGACTGATATTGCTGATGTTGTCTCAAGTCCGGATTTAATTGTTGATTGCATTCTCTAGAGAAATGTCCACAGAGATTGCACTTGAAGCACCTTACCTTTGACTTATCCACACCAATCTTTGATGTTTTACTTGCAGCAGCCAAATTTTTGTTTCTTATAAGATACTGTTTGGCTCTATAAGCAATCATTGCCATTTGCCATTGAAGATCCATCTCCTTAACTACATCAGGATGCCGTTCTTCCAAGTCTTGCTGGCAAATGTTTGCTGGTGTTAGAGAACTTTCCAAGTAAGCTTGAAAACTTGAACTAAAAGCAACAAAGGGGTGGGTATTGATACAGATTATCCACCGTAAACTGTTTACCCATGACCCAATCAAGCTCCACGTTACTAAGCCTTCTGAAAGTTTAATTTAATTAATCATTGTCCCACGTTCTATTTTGTTTCCCACTATTATATGCATTTAGGTTTAATTAGTTTTTAGTTTTTATTTTAATTGTTACGTGCACTACTTCATGTTCACAGTAAGGTCCCATAGTTTTAGGAATTCATGCATTCTATTTAAATGTACTTTCAATTGAGAAGAAGGAGAACAGAAAAATTGAGTAACAATTCTTTAGTTTTACGCTGTTGTTCTTAGTTCCTATTTGGAGACCGCCAATCTCGAACTTGGCTCTATCATTTGGTGCTTTCATTGAGAACTCGTCCTTCAACCATGCCGCCCCGTCGCGAACAACCAAGCGATCCGCCTACAACCGATGACCTCCTTGCCACCTTAACCGAGAACATGAAGCAGCTTGTTGCTTCTACCACCGCCACCACCGACCGCATCATTGCTAGCCAACAACAACTTGCTCTCGATCACAAATCTCACCTTGATGTGATTGTGAAACAACTTTCCGCTCAATATGAGCAAACCAATCACTTAACTGCACTCCTCAATCGAACCGAACCCAAAACTCCTGATCCAAATCGTACCGGAAATCCACCGCAACCGCCCCTACCACCGCCCCCTCCACATACCCCTAGACCACCAAAGATTTCTCTTCCACTTTTTGATGGGTCAAACCCTCTCGATTGGATATTTCAAGCAGAAAATTACTTTACTTACTACCACATTCCCGTTGCACAACGCCTCGCTTTAGCTGTCTTCTACTTCACTGGTGACGCCCTCTCATGGTACAAGCATCTGTCCAACAACAACTTGTTAGGTATATGGCCGGATTTCAAACGAGCTTTAGAACTCCGTTTTGGGCCATCGACGTACGAGAACCACGAAGCCACTCTTTTTGAGCTCGTCCAGACGTCCACCGTTAAAGCATACAAAACTGAGTTTGAGAAGATTAGCAATCGTGTTAACGGGCTATCCCAAGAAGCTTTAAAAAATTGCTTTCTCTCGGGTCTTAAACACGATATTCAAACCGAGATGGTTATCCTTAAGCCTACAACTCTTCCACAAGCTTACGGTCTCGCTTCTTTAATTGAAGACAAGCTACATGCCGGGCTCCTAGATCCTACAACAGAACCGAGTGCACTTGCTCCTTCTCCGTCGCAGCCTGTTTCTCCTCCTTTGAAGCGTCTCACTCAAGCTGAAATGCAAGCCAAGAAAGCCGCAGGTATTTGCTTTCACTGTGATGACAAGTTTCAGCCCGGGCACCGTTGTAAAACACCACAGTTCTTACTTTTTGAGCCACCAACAGATCGGCCATGGCTTGGTGTGAATTCCCTAGTTATGGGTCGTGAGGACACGACCCGTTTTAAAGGGGTGGGTATTGATACGGATTATCCACCGTAAACTGTTTACCCATGACCCAATCAAGCTCCACGTTACTAAGCCTTCTGCAAGTTTAATTTAATTAATCATTGTCCCACGTTCTATTTTGTTTCCCACTATTATATGCATTTAGGTTTAATTAGTTTTTAGTTTTTATTTTAATTGTTACGTACACTACTTCATGTTCACAGTAAGGGTCCCATAGTTTTAGGAATTCATGCATTCTTTAGTCCCATACTTTCAATTGAGAAGGAGAACGGAAAAATTGAGTATTCTTTATTTTACGCTGTTGTTCTTAGTTCCTATTTGGAGACCGCCAATCTCGAACTTGGCTCTATCAGAAATCCCTAATTTGGTGCTAAACCCCATCTCCATTTTTCTGTCACTCTGCAATTATCGTTCAAGAATCCTTTAAAGTTCTCATCTTTTGCAGCTTTAATCTCGGTTACACCCAAATCATCAGTCTTGAATATCTTCTTAAAGGTAAACTGTTGCATCTTTGATCATCGTATACTATTGTATCTTGTTTTTATCTCCAATTTATCACTTAATTCTAGGGTTTCTTTTGTTCGTTGTTATGCGAGCTTGATGTTTTGTTCTTCTTTGATATTTCTTATTTGAAGAACAAGCTTTGTTATTGTGAGAGGAATCAGCTAGACTGTAATTGAAGTAATCAATTTGATCAGAATTATGAGTGATAAAGCTGTAAGTGATAAATGAACGGATTCAAGTTTTAATGCATCATTTTCTTTGTTTTTAGTTAAGGTTACTATAGTTTAATGGTCAATTTGAGTCCCAAGGATGTAGGAAAGGAAAACTTGATTCATATGGGGTGGGAATTATGAGATTCACAGAGTGTGATTATGTTATTGATACATAAAACAAACAGGTAAACATACCTGGTAAAATCTCACTTATGGTGGTTAATGGAGCGTGAGATAGGGGCGAACCTTACTTCTATCCCACAGGATAAAGTTATTGATACATAGTGTATGTAATTGAGAAGAAAATGTTACATATTTATAGTTCAGCTTAAGTAAAACATTTTCTCATGCTTTGATTAGAATTGGATGAGAACACCACTGTCCACATTTGGATCAATAGAAGTCTTGTGAACCACAATGCAACAAAACTACTATAGTAATGAACTCACTGGGTTCAATAGGTAGGCATGTTTGGATGTGCGTTACTAAAGTGATTTGCTGTGATTTGAAGAACCAAAAGCAGATAATTGTGTTATTAAAATTAGGGATAGCTAGGTAATTTTTTTAACGGGTCATCACAATTGACTGATCTATTTGTTGAAGGATTTTTGTTTTAAGATGTGGCAATAGGAAGGTTTTTTTTTACATAAAATGTTAGCAAGCTTAAGTGGCTTATGTCAAAGTACTAAACATTCCTCCATTTTTCGAGCATTTCAACTTCACAAGCGCAATTCTCAGCATGATATCTACATTTTTGGAATCAGATATTTGCTTAAGAGTCTATGGCACCTATATACAGGCTTGATTTTGTTACATAACCATAAAGGCATAGAGGACTGGACTGAACCTACATTATAATCACCAAGTTCTCTGATTCTGATTGATTGGGAAATTAACTGCCTTGATAGTCAAAATCCAGTAGTTTTGTATATGAATTGGAACTATTATACCCACTGTGATATTCAAACTATCATAAATGACCTGGCAATTGTTTTAGTTATGCGAATTGCAAAATGTGTAATATTACATCTTGTTTATATACCATTACCTTATTTAGTCTCATAATTGAGGATGATGAACCTAGTTTTCTAGATCTTGCATTTGTCTTTATTGGGAAGAGGGATGTTTGTTGGGGTGTAGGCTTTAGTCCACTTTCGGCCAAGCCTAGAATTATCAAGATGGAGTAGATGGATTTAGTCATTTAGTTGACCCAAGCTCTCCCAGTTTAGTTAAATTGTTGATTAAGGGATTAACCCTAATTGCATTGTCTATATATTGACCTCTTGTACTTGTAAATTATTTTCACTTAATTAAATATAACACTAGTTGTTCCCATGGACTTATACATAATACACTGTGATTGCACCACATTAAAATTCGTGCTTCCATTTTCTTGTTTTTTGTTTTCGGTATTTGTGTTTGCGCCGCTAGGGCTTATTATCGTTTCTCAGTTCCGATTGCAATTAGGGTTTTTTCTACCGTTGTTCAGCCACTGCAACATCGAGCACCACAATCAGCCGACTAAGGTAAACCATGATTGATAGCAACCACCATCAGCTGATCACCACCATCAGCTGATCACCACCATCACCCCGTCAGCGACAAAAAAACCTTTGCTTTTTTCGGTTTAACCCATGTACACTTGAAATATATTATAAGTTTTTCAATAGATTAGCCGTCAAGTTCAGGCCACTGCCATTTCTAAGTTTGTTTCAATGATTTTTCGAGTTACCACGTTTACTAGCTGTTTTTCTATTCAAACAAGTGTTTTTTTTCCTTAGTTTACTTTGGAAGTTATGGCAGAGGATGGTAGAACTAGAATTGAGAAGTTTGACGTAAAATATTTTGGATGGTGAATGATGCAAAACGATGATTTTTTGTGTCGGAAAGACTTAGAACAAGCCTTGTCTGAAAACCGACCAGGGAAGAAAATGGTGATGAATGGCTACCCGAGAGAAAAAAGCCCTAGTTGTTATAAGACTCATGCTAGCCAAGAATGTGGCCTTTAACATTGTGAAATAGACTAATGCATATGGTCCGATGAAAGCTTTTTCAAGCATGTATAAGAGACCTTTTGTGTCTAACAAGGTATTTCTGATAAGACAACCGGTAAACATTGTGAGTTTGTTACCTCCCATATTAATGTTTTCAAGACTATTATTTTTCGCTAGTTATTTGTTGATATCAAGTTTGATGAGGAAGTCCAAGCTTTGCTTTTGTTATACTCGTTACGTGAAAGTTGGTTAAGATCAGTTACAACCATTAGTGGTTTAGCTGGAATCTCTAAACTCACCTTATAGGCATGCGTGACTTCATCCTAGGAGAGCATATAAGTAGGAATAGTAGTGGGGAGTAATCTAGTGCTTTGCTAAGCATTGAAGGGAGAGGTATAAGAAAGGAAAGGGCAATAGTAAAGACATGTGAAAGTCAAGAAAAAGGGGCCAATCGAAACCAAGTAAAGATATTAAATGTAGGAATCGCAAAGAAACTAGCATTTTAGAAATTAGTGCTCTAAACCAACAGCTGTGAGAGAAAGAAAGGAGGTTAACGCAACCACTCAGATGATGCCTTTATCTGTTGTGCAGAAAATTTAGCTAAGTCATGGATTATGGATTTTGAAGCATCCTTTTATGCTACTTCTAGCGCAAGGTCGCTAAAGAATCTACGAAAAGGTAACTTTCGTAAAGTTTGTTTAGCTAATAATCATACTTTTGTTGTCACAGGGATGGGGGGACATAGACTTAAAGACCATTGGGTACGTCATGGACTTTGAAGGATATCTAGGTTGGACCTAGTCTTGAGATATTGTTGATTTTTATTTAGTTGGATGACGAGGGATATGATGTCATGTTTGGTGGGGAAAATTGGTAAAAAGAGAGGTACTTTTCACATGGTTGAAGTACTTTTGGATGGGGTAAATGCACTGACCAGTGTGTTGAGTCAATTCAGTTGGTGGCACCTACGACTCGTTCACATTAATGAGAAGGGAATAGAAATGCTTTTTGCAAGGGGAAAGCTTCAAGATTTAAAAAAGGGTTGAATACGAGTTTTGTGAATCGTGTGTATTTGGTAGGAAAAAGAATGTATCTTTTGTGAAGGCATGCAAGACAATGGAAGCTCAGAAATAAGAGCTTGTTCACATAGACTTTTGTGGATCAACACCAATGGGAGGATTGCATAACTATGTAGCATTCATAGATGACTAAACACGCAAGGTGTGGATCTATTGTCTTAAAAATAAATTTGAGGTTTTTAATACTTTTAAGAAATGGAAGATTGATGTTGAAAACAAAACTAATTTGAAGGTAAAATGTTTGATGACGTCAGATAAAGGCGGGGAGTACATCAGCACAGAGTTCGTTTCTTGATGATTGTGCTGAACATGACATTAAGATGACAAAGACAGCCCCCGACACTCCTCAACGAAATGAAGTTGTAGAAAGGATTACTTTAAATGAAAGGCCTGGAGTATGAGGGTTAATGTCGGGTTTCCCAAGACGTTCTGGGAAGATGCTTACATGGCCACTTATTTAATCAATCGGGGACCATCAGTACCGTTGAGCATAAAAAATACTAGAGGAAGAGTGGAAAGGGCATTGAAGGGTATCTAGGACTGCTTACGATCTAATAAAAGATGGTGACGAGTTAGATGTAAAAGCCAAGAAGTATACTTTCATTGGGTATGGGTTACACGGGCTACATGCTTTAGGACTTCGAAAGAAGAAAGGTGGTCAAAAGTAAGCATGTTATTTTTGACGAGGTTGAGTTATATAAAGAGAGGAGCACAATAATTCAAGGGTTCGAAAAGAACAGGTTAAGTTTGAAGATGATGTCATCAAAATCAGAGAGTTAAAGGATACTCAAGATAGTAGGAGTATTGAGGTTGAAGTTTAGAATGAATCAGCCAATATTGACGAGTGTGAAGATGATCAAGAAGATATTGTCAACAATGATAGCTTAGAGGATAAAAAATGACCACTTTCTTCGGTACATCCTTAAACAGGTGAAATACATGGGTCAGATGATCTATTAGAGTTACTAAACAGTTGGATATATATAGTCCGCATGTCAGTTATCTTCTTTTGATTGAAAATGGTGAGGTAGAAAGTTACATCGAAAGCTGGATGAATATGGCCCGCAGGTCGATTATCTTCTTTTGATTAAAAATGGTGAGCTAGAAAGTTACATTGAAAATTGTTTTAGTGGGAGCGTGCAATGAAATAAAAAAAAGGCTCTTTCAACAAAAACAAGACATGGGTCTTAATCAAGCTTTCACCTAATAAAAGAGCCTTATAGAATAAATGGGTTTTTTAAAACCAAGGAAGAGCATGATTGGTCTACACGGTACAAAGCCCGATTAGTGGTCAAGGGTGTTTTAATAGAAAAAGGGGATCGATTATAATGAGATTTTCTCTCCAGTGGTAAAAATGACCACCATTAGACCGGTCTTGAGTATAGTAGTTGGAGAGAGCTTAAATCTAGAACAACTTGATGTTAAAACAACAGTCCTACACGGTGACCTTGATGCGGATATTATATGGCACAAGTCGTTGGTTAAAAAGACAGGGTCTGCAAATTGAAAAGGAGCTTGTGTGATTTGAAACAAGCACCCAGGCTGGTAGCGTTAGTTTTACCTTGGAAAATACTACTCTTACAAAAGATGGGGTGTTTAAACAAGTTAACCGCTGATCTTTATAGAACCGTGTCTGTAAATGAGTACGTGTTGGGTGAAACTAGCAGGTTAGTTTCTCATGGGCGCAACATGAACCGAATGAAGATCCATGGTGGCTGTTGAACAACTCAGGCAAACAATATACCCACATCACCACCAGCTTTAGCATTTATTCCATATGTTTTACTACAATTTTTCTTTCCATATTGTCTTACTGTTTTCTAAGCTTAATAGCCTTTACTAGCTTTAGCAATCTATTCCATGTTTTTATTTGTTTTACTACAATTTTTCTTTCCATGTTGTCTTAACTGTTTCCTAAGCTTAATAGGTTGTACCTTTAGTATTTTATTTCCCTAGAATATATGAGGTGGGTTAGCGGCTTAATTAATATATATAGTAGGTTTGATTATTTATGAAGAGTGGTGATTTATGAGAGTTCTTTTTGTTGTGTTTCTGCTTTAAGAGATATAGGTTTCGTTTCCATTGCTAGTTCAAGTTTAGCATTCTTGGATGGTGTTCTTTGGAGTCTACAGTACAATCAAGTGGTGTATTCTTTATCGTGCTTTGATTCTAGAATTGCCCAACGAGTTGCTTAAGTAATGATTTCTATATCTTGACTAACCAATTGTCTATCTTTTGTCATTTTAAACTTGCATTTATCCGTTACCCGCAACTGGATTTACTCATTTACATCATCCGGTATCAGAGCCGGAACACGATCCGCTTTGACTCATCTCCATCGTACAAATACAAAGCATTCAAGTCCACAACAAATTTACAATTATGGATGTTGAACCTCGATATGATGACGATGGACTTGTTCCCCATGAAGATAGTATCGATTTGTGAAACGAATTCCTTATAGGATTGTCGATCAAGTAGACGTTGCCCATCAAGAGGAGAAAGTGATCCACAATGCATGTTTAGCTATCAGAGCCGAAGTGATCCCTTTCAAGTCATACTCCTACATTCATATCGTCTAACCTTAACATTGACTTATGAGAAGAGGACGTTGGAACAACAAATCATAGGCCTATAAGATCAGATAAGGGAACTTCGTCAAGAGATCCTTGGCAATGCACGGTTAAAACCTGGAACTATGAAGATAAAGCGAGAGCTTCCAGAGTATGTGTTTGATTATCATTCCATCTTTATGGGTCGAGTAGTTCCCATACCTCGTAAACCTTCTATTTCCACACCTGCTATGACCACATGCTCACACCATTGAATCAGTCACTCCATTCTCCAAACCTTTTGAAGACTTTGATAACTAGTGTTTTGAAAATGAGGGGAATGAAGAACATGATATGATAAGGATGGAGTTGTTCTTAGCAACACCCGCAATCACAAGGAGCCTGAACCAGAAGAAAAGGCTGTCGAGATTGACCCTGACCACGCAAAATTTCATTCATCCTTTCCGGTACTTAACAACCTTGTTTAATCCTTACCAAACACATGGAAAATTACAGTTTCATCTAGCAAGGCTAAGCCTATTATAAAAAATAATACTTGGTCAATTGTCCTGAAAGTTTGGAAGACTTAGTAATATTAGACAAGTTAATAATGCAACCACTATTCCTCAAGCTACTTCTAGTTGTAATCAAGTTGATTACCTTTGATCACAGTTAATCCACAAACAAAATAAAAAGGATGAGAGGGTGCAACATGGTGCAGCTCCAAGACCACTCCTAGAACCACCTCCTGAAACTAAAGTTCAAAGTTTGAGGACAAACCTCTCCAAAGTTGGAGAGGATATTGTATATTTGGTCTTATGAAAAACAAGAAAGAGTAATTTGGTAGTTTAGTGGTCATCAACTTCTTGCACTTTCCCACCCCACTTCCATGTCTTATTATAGTTTTTTCCCATAGCTTTTCTAGTTGTACTTTTTGCATATTAGATAGCACTTCAGTTTCATTTCACTTAAATTAAAGGATGTGAGTTAGTGGTGTATTTCTATCGGTAAGCAACTCGTTTGTTAATGAAAGGCAGTGTGTTTGAATATAAAAAGTTATTGTGTTGATTTATCTTTTGAGTTTGAGAGTTAGATTAATATGTGTTTACGGTAGTTTAATCGTGGCAAGTTGGATGACGTTCTTAGAGCCACGTCTTTGATCATGGTGGTGTATGTGTATCCTTAGTTGGAAAGTTGCTGCTATGTTGTTCGTTTGTGTGATGTTTCGGTGTCATAAGCGAAGCTTAGATCTATCCTTTTCTACTGTTTAATTTGATGTCTACATTTTTCTAGTCATTGCCTACATTGATTTATATCACAAGTAGTGATACATGATGTTTGATGACTTCATGGAGAGGTACGGGTATGTAAAATGCGAGATGGGCCATTGTTAAGTTCAAAAGTTCCTATATCATTCTACTTCTCTATGTAGATGATGTGTCGGTAGGTTTTGGTATGTAAGAGATTAGTAAGTTAAAGAAACAAATGTCGGAGGAATTTGAAATGAAAGACTTGGTCCGGCCAAACATATACTTAGGATGAGTATTGTTAAACATATACTTAGGATGAGTATTGTTAAACATATATTTGGAATAAATATTGTCAAAGAACAAAAAAGATGGCTCGCTTTGACACTATCAC
Source organism: Flaveria floridana (assembly GCA_018326465.1). Lineage (NCBI taxonomy): Eukaryota > Viridiplantae > Streptophyta > Magnoliopsida > Asterales > Asteraceae > Flaveria > Flaveria floridana. The sequence goes on along the minus strand of BJCO01673039.1, from coordinate 10,418 downwards.
GGGATAAATACAGTAGGAAAGTGTTAAGAGGGAATTACGATGAATGATGAGAAGATTAAGCCTACAAACACACCTTTGGAAAGTCATTCAAGATTACCAAATCATCAGTCTCCTAGTTTAGAAGAAGAAAGAGCTAAGATGGTTAATAACTTAATATTCCTTATGCATTTGTTGTTGGTAGTCTCATGTATGCCATGGTTTGTACGAGACCAGATATTGCTTATGCCGTCAGGATTGTAAGTCACTTTTATGTTAGATACAGGGAGAGAACATTAGGAAGTAGTCAAATGGTCACTCACGTATTTGAAGGGTACTTCTAACTTGGGGTTATGTTTCAAGGGTAAAGATGTGGTTATGAGGGTTATACTCATGCTAATTTGGGTGGATGTAAAAAGACATTTAAAAGCACCATTGGGTTTTCTTATAGTGGAGGAACAACAGTGAATTGGATGTCTAGACTTCAAGAGGTGCGGCTTTATCAACTACCAAATCATAATACATGGTCGCTGAACCAAGTATAGAATTAGTGTAATTGAAGACTTCTCTTGAAGAGTTAAATTACAAACTCACTTTTTACGACCATGAGAGTGTCGTGAAACTTGCAAAGAATCCAGTCTATCATGGGAAGACAAAACGCACTGGGATGACGTATTATTTTGTCATTGATTAGTGATGGTACAATTATTTTGAAGCATAGTTGTCAATAGCGAATAGCGGTAAATAGCGACAAGCCACCTATATGCTACGTAACGAATAACGGTAAATAACGCTCGCTATTTCGTGTTTAGCGATAAGGTAGTAGAAGCTTTAAGAAATGATTTACATTCAATAAATAAACATGTTTAGCTATAAAGTAGTAGAAAGTTTAAGCAAACACCACCAAATTAGCTAAAATACTTTATTTGGGTCGATTTTATAGTTATAAAAAATAAAAAAAATAAAAAATCGCTACTGGTCGCTATTTGGTCGCAAAACACAAATAGCGACCCCTTGTCTTTACGCTATGTAGCGCGCTATTGTGGTCGCTATAGCCGCTATTAACAACAGGGATTCGAAGTACATCTCGGGTGTGAAGAATCCTAGCAGATTTGTTTACCAAGTCCGTAGCTTCAGCTGGCCTTCAAGAATAGTGTTGAAAAGGGTGGTGGCAACTAGGAGGAGCTAAAGATCTGATTGCCTTTTTTTTTGTTCTACAGAAGTACAAAAGAGTGCAGATGAACGTGTTTCGAATCCTCCATGTGGGTAATTGTTAAGGTGTAGGCTTCGGTCCACCTTTAGGCCAAGTTCAGATTACTAGGATGGAGCACCTGGGTTCATTGGGCTCTAGCTTTCCGGCCTAGTTTAGTTAACTTGTTGATAAAGGGATTAACTTTATTATATTGTCTATATATGATCTCTTGTACTTGTATATTATTATCACTCAATAAAAGAAGAAACCCTAGTTGCCCCTGTGGTAGGTTACACACTGTGACGGAACCATGTTAAATTTCTCATGTCCTTTTTCTTGTCCATTGCTTTTGGTGTTGTGTTTTTGTTATTAAATCCCTAACTATGTTACGTCTTTGGAATAATTTTTTATGTTAGTAAATCAGAATGCTTATAACTTGTAATTGTCTAATTACATATGCTTACTTGTTAAAAAAGTACTAGTGTTGACCTGAATTGACAAGAACCTTTTTGTTGTTCAAATTTAGAAATCAAAAGTCGGCTTGAATCGTGGTATAAATATAGGTGTCAAATTTCACTAATTGGGTAATGGGTTGGGTCAATGCAGGTATACTTTTGATGGGTTGACCCATCAAATCAGGTTTGGGTCAAAAGTCAGCTCGAATTGTGGGTTGGGCTCTTGGGTTTGATCACTAACACACTCGTAGTTTCTTTAAAGGCTATGTCTATTTGCTTGCTAAAAGGGCCTATAATTTGCTTAATCCATGTGGAGAGAGAGGGGAAGGGAGTGGGGGGTGCTCTACATGAGCCCCATGAATTGGTTTCTCAAGTACCGTGCATCGTGAAATTAAAGTAAGGTGGGTTGGGTAATGGATCAACATGTTTATTTTTCTAGTTAGGTTTGAAACAGATGAAGACGGTTTGGGTTGAGCAGTTAATTTATGTATGTTTTTAGTTCTCTTTTGTAGATCACTAATTCTCTAGTTACTATTACAAAAACTATTATTATGATTATAATTGAATTAAACAATCTAGGAGGTTGTATGCAATTAAAATAATCTTTTCTAACCCGTTCAATCTTTTGCCTAAATTATATGATTTGATCCATTGAGATAAAGCACAACCAAAAGTGACCTGTTGATAAGTAAATTGGTTGAAATTACCTCCTCTGCTAACAAGGAATAAGTATATATTCTTACCAAAACCATACGTGTATGAGTGAATGATTGAAGTTTATATGGACTATTGAACAGGCCATTGACCAAAGGCATCTAAAAGATGGTTGAACAAATGGTTAGCTCTAATCTCAGCAAGTATGGCCTGGGAAAATGTGCAAGCATCATTACCACGACGACGACCACCACCTCTGGAGTAAGAGATGTGCAAAATGACAATAAACCGCTCAGATCCTTTGAGGAAGATCAGGCCAAGAGTCCTACCCCAGGGTCTACTACTGGTAATGTCAACCGTAATCTTGTTTATGCGCGTAGAAAATCTGAGGCAGAATTGAGTAACCCAGACAAGAATCGAACAACATCATCAGCTCATCAACAACAAGCAGCAGGTGATAAAAAGAAGTCTGATGAATCTCTTGCAGTTAACTCTACAGCTACTACTACAAGAATTAGAAATTTTGAAAATGAGCAATCTTTGTCTTTAATGGAGCATTGGGGTGCAAGATTTGCTCAGTTGCACAACTACTTGCGCCATTGTGACACATCAAATCAGGAGGTTTATCTTCAGAGTGAGTTTTGTTTGTTTTTTACTGTATAATAATGTGATTGCGATGCATTTACTTGCTCATCTCATTCAATTTGGTCATAATGCTAGAGCTCCGATCGTTTTCTCCTGATGAGTGCAATCGACATGCGGTTGAACTTGAGAAGCGTGCCATCCAACTAACCATGCAAGAAGGTATAATATGTCCTATATGTCTATAACAACTGTATTTTAGGTCAAAGGTATCTCAAGGTTGGGTTACAAGTCAAATTTTAAGGTAGGTCAAAATTTCAACTAATTTGACTAATAATGAATCAGCTATGGTTAATATTAATTGGTAAAATGGTCAAAAGTTGCTCAAAGTGTATTTAAATGCTTATAACCCCCTAAATCGCTTCTTACAAAAATAAAATACATTGTTTATAAGTGTAGTTCTTAGACCATATTTGATACCCAACTTATCAATAGAACTAAAATAATGGAGTTGGTCAGCGCAACCCAACCCGACCGACCTACCCATTTGGCCACCTCTGGGTGTCTATGCTACTTAGTAGTAGTCATTTCATGTACCCCTTTAAGAATGTTGTAAATAGACTGATGGATCAACATAACATTTTACATGTGGCATATTTGCGTTGCAGGGACAGAGATAAAGAGGGTGAAGGATTTGAATGTGCTTCTTCAATTCAGCCATTGACTCCTGTACGAGATTCCGGTGAGTATTTTTATTGGAGTTTTGGGCCCTTGGTGTAGGGTCCGCCTTAATGGTTTAGGGACATGTGTAACTATTTATTGATCTATCTGACTACTATTGTTTCAATGAATATTTGTTGCAACTTTCTTACCATGATCACAATCAAAAACTTAGATTTCAAGTTCAAATCCAACATTTTTCTCAAAATTCTCAGGCAATGACAGTGTTGCAGTCATGCTCTTCAAAAGTTTATGGTTAGGCAGGATTATGGTTGCGTTTTGATCATCTTACATGTTATACAATATGAGGTTGGTTGTTTTCATATAACCCGTTTGCGCTTGAGGTTTTCATCTACACAGGTTTGTTGATCCAGTGGATCTTGTTCTTCAGTTGCCCATTAGTTTATCCACTTATTAGCAGAATGTATAATCCTTGTTATTCAACTTCATGGCTGCTGACCATTTTATTTTTATAAAATGCAATAATTTGGCTTTACAACCAATAGTTACAACAAAAAGTGAGACATTGATAGTGTTGGCTGTGAATGGCTACAAGTATAGAGCCATGATGAATAATAGCAATCAATTGTTGCACCGCTGTAAAGGATCATATCTTGCCTACTCATGAAGATGTGTGGTTTTTTTTAATTTTATTTTTTAATAAAGGTTTTGCCATTGTTGTTCCTATGATTGTTCAGTGGTCTGTAGTGATTTCATAAAACAGAGGTCTATCGATCAAATTTTGACCCGTATTTTTTATGTGCTTACGTTGTTTACCTCTCATATTGACTATGGGACCACTTGTGGAACTTCGGTCGGTCATTGAAAAGTTTTGTTTGCATTCATACTAGTTAGATTGTAGGTAAAATATTGCATATAACCAATGTGTACGTGTATTATAGACCCAAAGCATTGATATAGACAATAAAGCACATTCAATTTTTTAAGTGCATATGGCGTTTTTAATAAGATACAGACACTAAACTCCAGAATTGAATGTATGGTCATTATTGTGTCAGTTTCAGTCATCGTATGACTTTATATATACATATGTTTTAAAGTTTAGATGAAAATTGGTTAAATGAAAATGATTTTCACTCCTATTTTTTGTCATGGTATCAGCATGATTGAACAACATACTCTTCATCCTTCCTACCATGTGATTCTTTTATGCGAATTGATTTTGCTAGCTACAAGTTCATGTGACAGTCAAAGTGTCTGCACTCTAGCAAGAAAAATACATATTTCTAAGGAAGTAAAACATACAGAAACATAAAACTCATCTAGATTAATTAGATTAATCCCAAGCTCTCCACTTGTTCCCTTGGACCCATATAGCTCAAAACCATCACAATCATCATCGTACGCGGTTGCTGGTCACCACCAGTCACCACCTTCTGCTGCCGCTTTCCCACCGTGAACAACCACTTGATTGTTGTCGTTGTTGGTCACCACACTAGTTGCTGCCTTAGACTACCCCTTAGTTGCCAGACCTCTAATCTCTGCTATCCCTCTACGGCCTTTTAAATCAAATCTTTAACGACCCTGAAAACCGGATGTTACACTGGTGTAGTGTAAATAAACTCTATATAAAATTAGTAGATACTTATTTATTATTACTTAATAATTTAAATCTCAATACCTATTATTTAAGGGTTATTAATTAAGATTACCTTAGTTGGAGAAGATTTGATTAGACATGCTTCAATAAAAGTAATAAAGAACATAATGAAAAGGAATTTTCAAAGTTTTATGATTAGCCTCTGCTACATGAAATGTTTCATTATAATGATATAATAACAATATCTAATAAACCCTGATCATTATATATTGTTACTATAATGAAATCTGGATCGGGCTTGATATTGGGTTGAACCGTGGCTTGGATCTATGCTGCAACAACAAACAAGATCTACGTTAGAGGGCCCGAAGGGGGGGGGGACTTGTTTTGAGGGCACTCCAACGCTCAAGTTAGTAATATATCCATCATAAAAATACATCAAGCATGCTAGTAAGTATATATGTATGTATGAAAGATAAGAGATGATGATATGATATGAATCTACCCAATGATGTAATTTTTAATGGTAGGGAAGAAAGTCGGGGCCTTCTTATGATGATGGTAAATAGAGCTTATTGAGAGAGAGAGAATAGATGTTAGTAATAGGAACAACTACATCAAATGTGATGATCTTAGATGAGGGGTTTGCTTCTTATTTATCGAGGAGGAATCCTCAAACCCTAGTGGGCATGATTAGTGTGTATTAGGTCAGGCCTAGTGAGCTATCTTCATTGGGTCCATATAGTTAGCCTAAGTGACATTATAAATTGATGTGATATAACCTAATCCTTAGATGTGATAAGGCTAGGCTAGGTTGGCAAGGCCATGTTATGCAGCCTAAGGCAAATGTTATGCAGCCTAAGGCAATGCTTGGTGGGGTAAGGTCAAGCCAAGTAGCTTAACGTATGGCAACACAAGTTAAGACAAGGCAAGGTAATCTAAGGCCATGCAAGGTAGCCTAAGGGTGCTGAGTGAGACCAAGCCAGGGGGTCGCAAGGAAAGGCACATTCGGTAATGCTAAAGCATGCCCGGTAGCTTGAGGTGTTCCTTCATAGTTATAAAACTACTTACATCATCAGCCCCCAGGTGCAAGCATGATCCTGAGCATGGTTATCCCTGAATTGATTTATATATTTTGACCCTAATATCTTGCTCCTTCTTTCTAAGTTATTTATGATTCATGTCGGGGGATTTAACATGAAATAATCATTAAGGTGACTGTCTTCGTGCATTGTTCTTCTCCTAGCCTAATGGTAAGGGAGCTAAGAAGATTGGCTAGGAAAACTCCTAGCTGAATGAATGTTTGTTAACAATGACGCCAATAAGGTTGGTCAATGTTGCTACAAGGAAGTCCAAGTAGGGGTTAGCTAAATCTAGCATCACCAATCCATTCCCGAGCTTGTAACTTAGTTATAACCATAAAGATCCAAGTTACAGGGCCTGAGGGGACTAGCCCGGAGGGCACTCCGACACTCAAGTCAGTGATTTTATACAAAGATAAATCATTGGACATTTATATAGCAAAATATACATATATATAAGAGATAAGAGAATAAAAGAAGAAGAGCAATTCATCTGTGATGGAGATAGAAAGATTGTCCTTAAGAGATGCCTAGTGATCACAAATGGGATGAAGAGTTAGTTTCAGGGAGTTGAGAGCATTTGATATGTGAGTCTATTAAAAGTGAGGTGGATATGAGCTGATCCCTATAACCTGAGGCATGGCCTTCTTATTTATAATGTGGGATGGCATATATTAAGAATCCCTTTATGATCTTATTCATTCCCTTAATAGAGATCTGGTCTCCATCGTCATTAGCAACAACCTTATTTATGGGAATGACTTCTCTTTTGGTGTAAGAAGTTGACTCCTTATTAGTATGTGGTTTTGCTTTCCCACTCTAGACACTAAACCGTTATTTAGCATAGGTGTTAGACTTGCTTTATTGTAATAAAAGAGAAGAAGGGAGGATATCAAAGTAAGTCTAAACCCCTGCCATCCTACCAATTATGAGTCTTACTTTGTCATGATGTGTCTTCCTTTTTTTCTATTATGACTTTACATTTAAAAAAGAGGGTTTTGGTTACTGGATGTTTGTTTATCCTTGCCTGTGACAAGGTTTCATGCCTTCGTGTAGATAATCCGTGCCTTGCGAGGTTCCTATCCTTACCAAGTGCTAAGGCAAGGCTTTAAGAAGTGCTTTTCTCCTGGAAGCTACTTACATCATCAGCCCCACAGTTAGGTATAGGCATGACACTAGACGTGGCTATGCCTAACTCATATTTTTAATCACTTTTCTTTTCCCAGGATCAAACGTCCTTTTTTAGGAGATTCTTGTTATGAACACTTATTGACTCTAGGCTATACTAGGTTATCGATCAGAAGGAGTTGGAGGGATTCTCCTCACATATGGTAAGCCTTCTCTGATATATGGTGAGACGACTGTCATGACTTATGACCATATAAGGTTCCCCTCGCATAAACCAGCCAAGCTTTTCTAGACATAAGGTTAGGTAATGATTCCCTAACATATGGTTAGATAAGCTTTTTCTTACCATTTTCATGGTACGTGCAAGGTAAGATTTTCTTAGACATGCAAGGTCTTCTTCAAATGTGCCAAAGTCAGGTTGGACAAGTAAGATTTTCCTACCGTAAGATCCTGTAATTTTTAATTGAATTCTATTGGCACTTGGCTTTACACGAGTTGTAGAGCTTTAGGTTTGATTTTTAATCTTTTCTGATATGAAAATTTTCTAAAATTTGCAGATTTTCTAGTATTGTTCTCCCAAGACTTATCACCATCACGACACCCATGGCCGACCCGTCACCGACATGGACCACGCCCGCCGGAAGGGCGGCGACGGGGGAGAGGAGATGGAAAGGGGGAATCCGTCCGGAAGGGCGGTGGAAAGCAGGGGGAGGTGGGCCCCACCACTATAAAATCAATTCTAAAATATAAATATAGTGGTGGGCCCCACAATTATAAAATAATTTTAAATTAAAATGTTTTTAATTAAAATGTCTTAAAATATTTTAATTAAAATAATATTTATGTATAATATTTTAATTAAAATGTGTTAATTAAATAAAAATCTTTGTGATATTTTAACTAAACTAATTAATTAAAGTTTATTTTTTACTTTTATAATTATTTAAAATGTTTTAAAATGCTTAAAATGATTTCAATTAAAAAGTTTTTTTAATTACAATTCTTTTTAATATTTATAATAATAAACTAAATAATTTGAATACTTTTTATTTTTTTATAATAACGGCTAGTTTTTTGTTTGATTTATTCATAACGACTACTCTTTTTGTTTTATTCATAACAACTACTTTTTTTTTGTTTTATTCACGACGGCTAGTTTTTTTTGTTCTTTTAATAGCGACTAGTTTTTTGTTTTATTCATAACGGTTAGTTTACCTATTATAAATATGTTTTTATCACTTGAGAGTTTTTCTCAAATCACACTTTATATTCTTTCTAACATTCTAACTCTCTTGTAAACACAATTTAAAATTCAATTTTAAAACAAGAATTTCAAAATCTTATTTCTATTGATATCAAAGAGTTTGCTAATCGATTGTTTGAGCTTGACCAAGAAGAAGAGGGAAGTTCTTTCCGACAATGTAAGAAGCGCAAAGAGATATATAGAGGTTGTAAGGATGAAGACACATGATTGTGGAATGATTACTTTGCTCTAGATCCGGTATACAATGAGAGTTTCTTCAGACGATGGTTCATTGGAGTTGGAGAAACTGTCCAACTTCCACCATTATGCTAGAAGCAGTTGCATCACATGACCTCTGGATTTGGCATGCAATCTTTGGAGTAGCTGGATCAAACAATATATCAATATGCTTAATCAATCCCCAGTTTTTAGTTAAATCTTAAAGGGGAATGCACCGCAATGTAATTTTACAGTGAATGGGCATAACTACACCACATGGTATTATCTTGCAGTTGATATTTATCCAGAATGGGTAACACTTGTAAAGAGTTTTATATATAGAACAGAGAATAATATAAAAATGAAGTGGTACAAAAGGTGTCAAGAGTCTGCAAGAAAGGATGTAGAAGGAGCCTTCGGTGTTCTTCAAGCTAGGTGGACAATGATATGATCCCCAGCAAGATCCTCGAACTTACCGGTATTAAGTGATATAATGCATTCATGTATAATATTACATAATATGATTGTAGAAGACGAAGGACGTTCCATAACTAATTGGTCACGAGAAGAGCAAGAACCAAAGCCAGAAAGTTACAATAACAGGGCACCACCATTATTTCAAACACATCTACAAAGATTTAAAAGCTTACGTAATCAGGACGCTCACCATGCATTGCAGAACGATATAATAGAACATCTCTGGGCGAATAGGGGGATTTGAGAGTAGTTTTATTATTGTTTCTATATATTAACTTCGTATGGTCATTTTTATTTTATTGCTTTACGTCGTTGTTTTTATTTTAACTCCATTATTTATTTTAATTAAATATATTTATAATAATTTAAATATCTTTATTTAAAGAAAATAAAAAAGGAAAATGTGAGGTGGAAAAATAAAGGTGTTTGTGGGAAGGATAATGGGTAAAAAGTGTTTGTGGGAAGAATGAGTGAAGGTGAATGAAAAGCTGATGTGGCATGCTGATTAGGACTACTTGTAGGAAGGATGAGTTGTAGCGTTGTGAACAGTCTAATATAAGTGAAATATAATCAAAGCAAACCAACTTTCCATCTGGATGTCCACCAACGACACAAGTCCGACTTTATTGCAAAATGTCATGGTGAAGTCTACCTAAAAAGGTGACAAGTTTGGGCGACTAAGGAAGGATACACCTGTTAACTATACACAAAACTAGTTTGGTGATAATGAAATGGGAGCAAATTACCTGTGCTGATAAGCATTAAGTGAGGATAATGATTAGTAGTATGGTCTTCTTACCACATGGCCATGCAAAGTAGGTAATGGTTTAGGTAAAATTATCTTACCATATGAGCATGTATGGTAAGTATGGTTTTTCCTATACATGTCAAGTAAGGTTCCTTTTATGTATGATCAAGTATGGTTCTCATGACACGTGACTAGGTAAGATTCTCTTATTCGGGTAAGTGTTCTGACATGTAATAAGTAAGGTTAGCCAGACATGGAGTCTTCTTTGTCTTCGGAAGCAGACTTTGTCTTCAGCTCTTTCATCAGACTTTGTCTTCGGAAGCTTTCAGACTTTGTCTTCAGCTCTTCATCAGACTTTGTCTTCGGAAGATATCTTCAGCT
>BJCO01673038.1:0-11515 GCA_018326465.1 Flaveria floridana | reverse complement strand
AATGTATTTTATGCATATGTGCATAATGTGTTATCTTTTAATAATTTTCAAAACGTATATTTTATAATATAATATGCGTCAAGTATTATGTTATGACTTTACGTAGTGTGATGAAAGTAAGAATGAATGTAAAGTATAACATAACGAAGCGAAAGATAACAAAGATGAAAAGTGAAACGTAATGAAATAAAGAAAAGGCTTGCAAGGACATTAAAAGGAGGAACATAACTCATGAGAGTTGACAGCTCAACTGTGTGTTTTATAGCATGCGATTTTGGCTAGCCCATGAGGGTTCACACACAGGGCATCAGTCTTAGTGAATGATCCATAGTACGAAATAGGATCCTTGTTATTCGACCCCAGGCTTTGTGACAAGATATGATACGGCTTTGTGCCGGATAGAAATGAGGCTTTGTGTCCGGAATGGTGGCTTCGGGCCACGGGCTTTGTGCCAATTATTGATGAGGCTTTATGCCCGGAATGGTGGCTTCGGGCCAAGGTCTTTGCGCCAATTATTGATGAGGCTTTGTGCCCGGAATGGTGGCTTCGGGCCATGGCTTTGTGCCAATTATTGACGAGGCTTTGTGCCCGGAATGGTAGCTTCAGGCTACGATGGGGGGAAAGCTTGTCAGGATCTAGTATCAGTACGAAACGAGCGAAATGAGAAAGTACAAAATGAACGAAGTGATAAAGTACAAAACGAGAGTTAACAAAAGATAATTATAAAGTACGAAATGAACAAATAAGTGAGATAAGGAATAAAGAATAAGGTTATGCCTTGTTGCATGAACGATGAATACTTAAGTACGAAATTAAAGAAAGTATTTTGAACCGTATTAAGTATTTTAATACTTCAAAGCTAGAACTCACTCAGCAACGCTGACTTTTATGCATTTTCAGTTGGCAGGTAATGGTTGCTGAGGATGGCACGTAGGGAGGCTACTCGGCGGGGCAAGACTGGCACCCATTCACGTATAATAATATTGTTGTTTTGTAATACAAATGAATGAGGATTTTGTAATTAACTATATTGTATTGCTTAACAACAGTATTTATCAATGAACTGGATGGTTTTTGATATCTTGTTTTCACTGCTTATTTTATGGATTATAATATATATATATATATAATATGATGCGATGATTGTCCAACTGTTAAGTGCCTAGGAACGGGGCCTTACAAGTTGGTATCAGAGCTAAAGTTTAAGTGAATTAGGTAATATCTTTTCAAAAACCTAATCTTAAACTAAGGATGGGCCTAAAGGAAAGGGATGCCAGCCTGAGTAGCTACATGCCATCAGGTATTTCTTTTTCGAAATTAATTAGAGTTATATGCGTGTGCTATTTGATTATGTGCTTATAGTAGATTTAGATACTGATATAGTTAGGATAGGAAATGTTTGGGGTATGAAAAGTAAAGTAAAGGGCTAATCACAACTAGCCACTGTAATTAGGGATTTACTATACTTAACATAAACTGAGCTATTCCTTGAATGACCGTGTTAGTGTTTGATTCTTATAGTGATTAGAGAATGGCTGGAGGTAGATCATCTAAGGCCCCTAGGGGTGGAGTACAAGGAGGAAGTGGTGCTAAACCGCGTGTTACTAGGAATAAGACCAAGACTGCTGAGAGGGCCCGTGAAGATCCCGAGATGTATCACCAGGAAGGTGGTGATGAGAGTGCAAACTTAAGAGCCTCGGTGAAAGAGGCAGTGGTAGAGGAAGTGCACCAAGTCATGTAGATGATTCTTTTGAATGTAGTGACTGAAGTGATTAAAGCTGTAAGGGAGGATGAGAAGAAAAAGAGGAGAAGGATCACTGGAAGGGAGGAAAGGGAGCGATCGGAGACCGAAACGATTGTCTCGAGTGAGGAGGAGGAGGAGGAAGCGGTGCAGGAAACTGCACGTGGTTGCAACTATGGGGCATTTCAGATATGCAAGCCCCCAACATTCGATGGAAATGGCACTGTTGCTACTGCTCACTGATGCGTGAGGGAAATGGAGGCGGTACTTGATATCAGCGAGTGCTGACAAGATCAGAAGTTGAAGTTTGCTACCCACTCGTTTGTGGACATGGCCTTATGCTGGTGGGACAATACTGTCCAAGGCGAGGGTAGCAGCGCCATTGGAAGGATGAGGTGGCCAAAGTTGAAGAAGCTGGTAATCGAGGAACTCTGTCCTCACCGAGAACTTGATAAGATATAGAGGGAGTTCCAACAGCTAGGGGCAGACACCATGACACACCAGCAATGCACCACCAAGTTTAATGAGATGGCAAGGTTGGTGCTAGATAAGGTGATGCCAGTGTCGAGGAAGATTAAGAAGTACATATAGGGATTGCCAGCTGACATTCGCAGGCATTTGATCGTTGCCCGACCGGGTACCTTTCGATCGGTGGTAGACCTGGAGGGTAGGTTGTATGATAAAAGGGAAGTGGCAGTAGTCGAGGTGAAGAAGACAGGTGATGGTTATAAGAGCTGGGGCAGGAAAAGGTTTGGACGTGGTGGTTTCACTCCAAACAACAAAAGGAGGAAAGTGGATGACCGTAGGGTGGTAGCATCTAGTTCGAGGATAAAAAAGTTTAGTAAATATGGGAGAGAGCACTCCTGTGAGTGTAAATGGTGATTGAGTGTGTGCTTTAAGTGTGGGAAGCCAGGTCATGTGGCGAAGATGTATGGACTTATACGGTGTTATAACTATGGTGAGGAAGGCCACGTGAGCAGGGACTGTAAGAAGCCAAGGGCTGAGAGTTCTGGGGCGAAGAAGAAGCCAAAGGAAGGAGGACATAGGGTAACTGCTAGAGCTTTCACGATGACACGGGAGGAGGCTCGAGAGGATCCCGATATCGTGTCAGGTACGTTTCTAGTAAACCAAATTTGTGCCTCTGTATTGTTTAATTCTGGTGCTAGTAGGAGTTTCGTTTCTGCTACTTTCTGTTCTAAGTTGTCTGTTAGTAGTAGAAGTATTGATAAGTCATTCGACATAGAAACTGCTGTTGGTAAGTCCAATAGAATTACTGATATGATAGACGACTGTGTCATAGAACTAGAAGGTCGTAGGTTTTCTGCTAAATTATATGTGACGCCCCTAGGCGGATTCGATGTAGTACTAGGGATGGATTGGTTAGTAGCCTATGAGGCAAATATCGTGTGTCGCAAGAAGATGATTCGATTAATTATGCCTGATGGGAGTTTGGTGACGGTTTACGGTGATTGTGTCACTACGGTTCCAAAGGTGATCTCGATGGCGGTGGCAGGAAAGTACATGAGGCGTGGATGTAGTGCCTACCTGGCCTACGTGAAAGATGTGGATGTGTCAGTACCCCAACTGTCTGATGTGCTGGTTGTGCGTGACTTTCCGGACGAGTTCCCAGAAGACTTGCCAGGCATGCCACCGGATCGTGAGATTGAGTTTCAGATTGATCTGATACCCAGTGCTCAACCCGTTGTTAAAGCACCGTATCGATTAGCTCCTACTGAAATAAAAGAGCTAATGGCTCAACTGCAGGAGCTGATGGGTAAAGGGTTTATCCGACCGAGCATCTCTCCTTAGGGTGCTCCGGTATTGTTTGTAAAGAATAAGGACGGTAGTATGCGGATGTGCATCGACTATCGAGAGCTGAATAAGCTGATGGTGAAGAATCGGTATCCGCTATCGAGGATTGATGACTTGTTTGACCAGCTCTAAGGTGCCAGTTGGTTCTCAAGAATAGATCTTCGATCCGGTTACCATCAGCTGAAGGTGAAGGAGCGGGACATTCCTAAGATAGCTTTTTGCATGCGTTATGGACACTACGAGTTTCTCGTTATGTCTTTCGATTTGACTAACATGCCAGCTGCATTTATGGATTTGATGAAGTGAGTGTGTGGGCCCATGTTAGATAAATAAGTGATTATGTTTATTGATGATATCCTAATTTATTCGAAGAGTGAGGGAGAACATGCCGGCCACATACGTGAGGTGTTGGAGACACTTAGAAGAGAGAAGTTATATGCTAAATTCTCCAAGTGTGCTTTTTGGTTGCGCGGGGTGCAATTTTCGGGTTACGTGGTAAATGCTGAAGGAATTATGTTAGACCTGGTGAAGGCTAAGGCGGTGATGCAATGTAAGTCTCCAAAGACGCCATCTGAGATCCGCAGTTTCTTGGGTTTGGCGGGTTATTACAGGAGATTCATCCAAGACATTTCCAAGATAGCCTCACATTTGACCAAATTGACCCGCAAGGATGTGAAGTTTCTATGGGGTCAGAAACAAGAGGATGCTTTTGAGGAATTAAAGACGAGATTAACTCAATCTCCTATTTTAATGTTACCCGAAGAGAGTGAAGACTTAGTGGTATATTTGAATGCTTCTTATTCGGGGCTAGGTTACGTGTTAATGCAACATGGAAGGGTAATAGCCGACACATCCCGACAGTTGAAAACCCACGAAGTCAATTATCCCACCCATGATTTGGAGTTAGCGGTTGTGGTCTTTGCGTTGAAGATTTGGAGGCACTACTTATACGGGATGAAGTACGCCATCTTTATCGACCAAAAGAGCTTGAAGTAATTCTTTGAGCAAAAGGATCTCAACATGAGACAGAGGAGATGGTTAGAGCTCATCAAAGATTACGATTGTGAGATCCATTATCATCCGGGTAAGGCCAACGTTGTGGCCGATGCCCTTAGTCAAAAAGAGAGACCTGAGCCGATTCGGGTGAAGGCTTATCAGTTGGTTATGACCGCTAACGTGATGACCCAGGTGAAAGGGTTCCAAGATGAGGCGTTGAAAGAAGATCGCCTAAATTCCTAACGAATGTGAAGTCTAGTCACAGAATTAGGTAAAAACACTCTCGGTGTTAGGACCCGTAACGGACGGATATGGATCCGTTGTTACGGAGACCTATGAGGGAGGATTATGGATGAAGCTCATAAGACTCGATACTCAATTCATGCAGGTGCCACAGAGTTGTATCAGGATATGAAGAAAGATTATTGGTGGTCGGGAATGAAGCGCGACGTAGTAGGGTACGAGAGCAAGTGCCTTACTTGTTTGCAAGTGAAGGTAGAACATCAGAAGCCATACGGGAAGATCCAACCGTTGGATATACCCGAGTAGAAGTGGAGGCACATCACCATAGACTTTATTACTAAGCTACCTCATACGGCGAGGGGGTGCGATACCATATGGGTGATTGTAGATTGTCTGACCAAGAGTGCCCACTTCCTATCGATCCACGAGACGTATTCTTCTAAAAGATTGGCAAATCTGTTCATTAGAGAGATAGTAGCTCGTCATGGTGTGCCCATGTCGATTGTGTCAGATCGTGACACCTGATTTACATCAAAGTTCTGGAAGAGATTCCATGATGCGATGGGGATAAGGCTACACATTAGCATGGCTTATCATCCTTAGACAGATGGTCAGTCGGAGGAAACGATTCAGACCCTCAAGGATATGCTTCGAGCATGCATGATCGATTTTGGAGGAAGTTGGGATGATCACTTACCGTTAGCAGAATTCTCATATAATAACAGTTATCATGCCAGCATTGGCATGCTACCTTACGAGATGCTATACGGTAGGAGGTGTAGGACTCCCGTATGTTGGGGTGACATCGGGCAGAAAGAGCTGGGAAGCCTTGAGGTGATTGAGGCTACAACTGAAAAGTTAGAGAAGATCAAGTCTTTCATGAAAGTGGAGAAAGAAAGACAAAATTCGTACGCCAACAAGAGGCATAGACCGATTGAATTCAAGGTGGGTGACCGAGTTATGTTGAAGGTCTTACCTTGGAAAGGAATCACTTGGTTCTTGAAGAGGGGCAAGCTAAGCCCGAGGTATATACGGCCTTTCCAAATCATCGTACGTGTAGGAGAGGTGGCCTATCGATTAGAATTGCCTAGTGAGCTAAGTGGAATTCTCCCAACATTCTATGTATCTCATCTGAGAAAGTGCTTAGCTGATTCCTTATCTTCTCATTCTTGTTTCCCTCAACTCCACCCGTCTTCTTGTTTATCTTGTGATTAGCATGGTGGTGAGCTTTGTTTTCTTCTTTAGGAACCTATTGTTGTGAATTTTTACTACATCAGGAATGGACTTTTGAATATACGGTTGGGGCCTCATTTTTGAAGAGTTTGAGGTTCCTATACATCAGCTTCTTTAATGGTTTTTCTTGTTTTAGTTGCGCTTTGAATGAAGCTTTGTCTTGGTGGAGGGATCCGATTTGGTAGATAATTGGTTGGATTTGGAATATGGCTTTTCTTTTACAAACTTCATCTTCTAAATCACACCTTCTTAGATTTTTCCTTGAGTTCTTTTCTTCTCCTTTCCTTTCCTTTTCTTTATCTTCTCTTTTCTCCTCCTTCTCCTTTTCTATTTTCTTCTCCTCTTCATCTACTTCTTCAACTATTCTATCCTTCTTCTTATTATTTTCTATTGTCTCAATCTCTTTATTATATGCCCTTGTCAGGTGGGTACGACCGATCCCGGCCATTGTAACACGTGTGTCGCCTAGGGGCTTCTTTACCTTAAGGTTGTAGTTGGGGGTATATGTGGGACTGTATGTTGTTGGTGGTTTCATAGAATTACACCCTAAACCTGTTTTGATTTGATATAACCTTTAGGAGTTTTTAGTAAAAGCAAGTAATTTTTTAAACTTTTTAATTTGAACATTGTATTTATCAGCATATGTTCTAGCTATGGCTAAATCACATTATGCTTATCAATTTAGGTCTCTAGTTTGGATTGCTCATGTTTTAGTTGTGAAACATTCTTTTCTAGCTCGGTTATCTTTTCCTTTTAAGCTTGATCATTTAAAAAAAATTAGTTTTAAGAAGATTGATTGATTTAATATCCCTCATGAGATCCAAATTGTGATTTCTATACAAGTTGACCTTAGCTATCTATTTAGGTGTACAGTAGGGTTCAAAAATTGCCTGAGGTGAGAAGGTTAAGTTTTCAGCCATCAGTGCATTATTGATGAGAGTAACATCTTCTACTTGAAAGCTCCAGTCAATTACCTCTTCCCCTGAGGCTACAACTGTTGTATTTCTTTGGCTGAATAAGGTGGAAGGACCTTGATGAGTTAAGTGTTATTGAGAGTTTGATGAATTTGGAGGAGATGGGGTTTGACTTTAGAGATTTTCATTCCTTAGCAAAATGTCCCAGTTGGTTGCAATTGAAACGTTTCACCTTGCTTTTGTCAAACCCATATCTTAATCTTCTCCGCCTCAAGAATTTTCTTTCGGTTTTGTGCGAAACTGCTTGGCCCTAAAGGATATCATGGCTATCTGATAGTTGATTTCCATTTCTTCCAGGTCCTCTGGATGAATGCACTATAGATCTTTTTTGGAGAGTTGAAAGAAGTTGGCTTGGTCACTAATGAAGGCAGAGTTTGAAGGGTATGATTGTGAAAAGGATTGTGAGTTTGGGTGATTTCATCTGCTGAATGATGGAGATGATTGAGATTCAGTAGTTTAAGTTTTAGGATAGGTGATCATCGGTACTTGATGAGTCACCATAGGAGGTTGAGGGAGTGAGAGTGATAGTGAACTTGCTCATCAATGTGGGTTGTTGGACCCTGAAAGGATCATACATGCCAATTCAAGAGGTGGTTGAAGGTTGCTCTGTTGGAAACTCCCACAAGTCCAAGAAGATATGCGGGTGAAGAAACAGAAAAATAAAGATGAAGTGTAGACTATCCGCATTAGTTCATGCGGATGACCAACACAACAAATTCTGACAAGTATTTGTTCATCCGCATTAACTAATGCGAATAGCCAGAAAAAATACGGTCAAATATTTGTTCATCTTATACGGATACTCAAGACAAATACGCTAAGTATTTGTTCATCCGCATTTGTCAATGCTGATGATCAAACATAATACTAAAGACAAATAGAAGAAACGCTGATGAAGTACAAGACATCTGCATTAGTTAATACGAATAAGCATATACAAATGCTGATTTACTTTTTGTACTTAGGCTAGTATTCTGATGTATAGATGTCAGGGTAGTTTAGTCATTTTGTACAGGCTTTATGTCAGCATATAAATAGAATCGAATATCTTACTTTTGTAAGTTTTTTCAATTGTAAGTTTTCTCAGTATTCAAGTTTCGAGGTTTTTAGGTTTTCAATTCACTGTATTGAAAACCCTAGCACCCACTGTAACTTGTTTACCAGCAATCAATACACAAAGCATTTATGAGAATCATTTCAGCATTTAATGTTCTTTGATTCTGTATTTTCGCTACTTAATCATTAACTCAATCATCATATTCGATCATTCTTGAAGTCACATCAAAAGAGAAATCCATTCTCGGACCAAGTCAATTGGTATCAGAGCGTTGGCTCTTGAATTCGTCTCAAAATCTTCTCAGATCGAATGAAATTGATTGATCTGGTGATTGAGTTGTTTATTAGCAAGTCTTCTACTTCTAATAAGCATACTACTGAAAATACCAGAAACCTTTGAACTGTTCCTCAGGTCAAAAAGCTTGAAAAACATCAATTGATTGTTGATACTTAGCAAAAATCAAACAAAATCACACAAAACCAACTAAAAGTGACTAAAAAAAGAGAACTGTTCATAAACCTACTACTGATACTGTTCATAGAAAACATACAAGAATACATGGACTTTGAACTGTTTGAAGTGTTGGACATAAAATCAAATTAACCCATATTCAAACCTTCTAAATCAGTTTATTAACATGGATTCTATTAACTTTGTTGAGCTTGGTCATGCTTCTAAACCACCAATGCTTAAACACAAATCTTAGTTAAGCAATGGAAAATCTAATTTAGAAATTATATCACAGGTGTAGATCCTGACTATAGGATATCTAAATGCAAGGGATAATACATTCAAGTGTCTTTGAATGTTTATCAAGCTGCATAATATAAAACAGTCAGAATCCCCATTGAGGATCCAAGTCTGAATCTTGATGATGATGAATATAAGAAGATCAAGATAGACCTTAAAGCCTACTCCATTCCGACTCAGGCTTTAAAGATGAACATCCTCAAAAGGCTAGAAAACTATGGCATAACAAAAGGTGTATGGGATGCACTGTAGATCATGTCTGAAGGTAGCAGTGAGGTGACTGAGATTAACAAAGAGAAACTGGTTAATCAATATGAAACCTTCCATCACACGAAGGGAGAATCAATCTCAAAACAACTTCATCGATTTATACAATTGGTGAATGATTTGGAGATAATGGGGGTCACTTAAAAAGAAAAAGAAATGAATAAGAAAATGTTGCACAGTCTGCCAGAAATCTGGATGCAGAATCTGAAAATGCTAAAGAATACACTTGATTTGCAGAGCACAAGCTTAAACATTATGATAGCAAAAATTGAAGCTCTAGAGTTGGATGAAAGAAGAAGAAATCTGAGTGCTCCTCAAGTTATTGAGACATACAAATTTCCTTTCGAAACTCATTCTATGGAAAATGTATTTGTGACTGAAGAAGATGATTTTCTATCCTCTAGAGATCAATCTAGAACCACCGTATTCATTGCTTCATCTTAACAACACAAGTAATAATCATCTAATCCATCCACTTCCACACCAACTGGCATGCCTGCTGATAAAAAATCTGAAGAGCAGAAGGCAACTTACAATCCCTTTGTTGCTAGCTTTGAGGCTCACTTAGGAGGAAGACTCACTTCAGCTCACATGATACATGAAGATCTAGAAGAAATGGATCCAGATGATGTTAAAGAAATGGATTTACAATGGAAGATGGCCATGATTGCTATGAAAGCAAAGAAGTTCTTCAGAAAAGGAAAGAAGCTAAGCTTGAATGAAAACACAAATATTGGATATGATAAATCCAAAGTTAAGTGTTTCAATTGTGGTATGAAGGGCTACTTCTCCGGGGAATGCAATGCTCCACACAGAAGCAACAACAACTACCAGAGAAATTCACATAGTCAACCACCATCTCAATCAACTTCAAGCCCTCAATCAAGTCATCAAAATTAGTTTCAGCATCAGCATCACCATCACCAAACTCATCAAAGTTAGCACCAACTGACTGAACAAGCCTATGGAAGTAGCCAACCAACCTCAAGTGCACTTGTCATCAGACAGGATGGAGTCTGTGATTGGAGCCTATATGCAGAGGAAGTCAAACCTCAATTTCAAAATCATGAACTCATAGCTCACATCAATGATGTTCCAACTGTAATGCCATCTGAGGTAAAATCAAATCACTATAGTGAAAAATACATTAATGAACTATAGGGAGACAAAGAACATAATCACAAACTTGCTGCTAAAATCAAAGAAGAAAAGGTTAAATCTGAAATGTTAAGACAGGAAATGAAAAGCTTTGAAATTAAAATCAAGTCATTACTTTCAGATATTGAAAAACTGCATGGTGAAAAGTACACTCTAGTTGCTGAGAATGACAGGATAACTGGATTGTTAACTAAAACCAAAGCTGAGCAATCAGCTTCTGAAGTGAAACTTGAAAACTTTCAACTCTCTTCTACTAAGCTACAAGAGTTACTTGATTCATAAAACGAGCCAAAGGACATGACTGGGACTGGATAAAATTATTGTCCTCCACCATACAATGAGAATTACATGGTTATACCTAAGCCACTTACTCTATCTGAGTCAAATGAACCTAAAGTTACTGAAACCAAAACAATAGTTTCATAGATAACTAATCCTCAAAATAAACCAAATGTTTACATCAAAACAAATGAAGATAAAATCAAATTAGGTCATCCAATCAAGATCAAAGAGTGCTCAGACAAACATATAAGTGTTAAGAAACAAAGAGCCCAGTCAAGGCCATTGTGCTATTTGTAAAATTCATTCCCGAAAGACACAAAGTGATAGAGAATGCTAAAGTGCCTGTGTTGGATCATACTAAAGGTTGGTGCAACCAAAACCATTTCACTTAGCCAAGTTTGGTTCTACATTCAAAGGCTTCCGAAGCTGAGTATGAGAACTTCCGAAGTTTGAAGAGTTCTTTTGAAGACAAGTGAAAGATCAACTTCCGAAGACAAAGAAGTCTCCAAGCCTCAGAAGAAGCAGTCTTCCGAAGTATAAGTGGCTATAGAAGAAGTTATTCTTCCGAAGCAATTTAACCTTCAGAAGACACTGCTATAAACCAGTAGACATAAGTATGGTCTCCGATACTCCGCTGCAGACATCTGATACAACACGGCTTCTTCCTAAAAAGCCATGTAGTTGACCATACTTTATTCTACTGTTTACCTTTTTATGATAGTACATGTTACCAACCTTAGTTGGTGACAAAAGGTAAGTCGGGGACATGTCCTGACTACCAAATCTCAGATAAAATATCCGAGATACCTTAACCTATAGTCTTGTAGTATAGGCTTTTGGTTATAGGTTTCCAGCTGGTATCAAAGTATAACCGGCTGTAGTTAGTATTATATATGTAGTTGTCATTGTAACTCATAAGATAGAGATTGTGCTTGCAAGAGTCTTGTAATCCTTTGAGTTGAGAATCAATATATAAAAGTACCTTGAAAATTTACTTCCTGT
>BJCO01673036.1:0-12898 GCA_018326465.1 Flaveria floridana | reverse complement strand
ATGTATGTATATATATATATATATATATATATATATATATATGTATATATATATAACACACCACACCACCACCCACTCTGCTGTCCCCACCGTCACCACCCACACCACCCAATCACTCTTCTTCTACTCCACTACACAACCCACCTCTACACTCCAACAATCTCTTCTACCCATACATGCAAACCACAATTAAAACATTCATAATAAAAACTCACTCTACTCCTCTCCATCTCTTGGCCTCTCTCTAAACCGAAACCACACACCCACATTCATTTTCAGCCACAAAATTGAAGAACACAAGCGTTTCAAGCTCAACCAACGACTAAAAAAAACAAGAAGGTGACGTTTGGTGGTTGTTCTGCACATATCCTTAAAGGAACAAGAAACTCCAGCCCTTGTTCGTGAAAAATCAACTCATCTAGTCCTCCTAAACTCTCAAAACCATGAACCATACGAAGTGTAAGCCACAACATACCCGAACCAAGCTATATCTTGTGTTTTACTTCTTAAACGACCAAAAATCTCACATTATTTGTTTTAACAGAAACTTGCTGCCATAACCTTGTCTTGGAGAGTTCCTAACATCACTCAAGGTATACATCATGTTATGTTGGTAAACATGTGGTTAAAACACAAGTTACACCTTGAAAAACCCTCCTTTTACATGAAATAACACTATCCATGAACTTGTTTGAAAACCCTCCCAACCAAGACTCATAACCTGCTCAAAAAAATTTTTTTAACACTTTAATAATCTGATTTAAATTTACAATAGTGATTAGGTGATGTTTGGGTATGAATCATAGGATTTACACTAGTGTAAATCATCAGGTTATTGCAATACATGCATGATACATGAAGATCTGAGACTTATGTTGTATTTTCAGTAGTTTTGGGATTATTGTAAATGTTTTATGTTCATAATATGGCTGGAAGTATAAAAAGTAGGGGCTAGGGCTCATGATGGACTTGTTTTGAGACCCGAAAAGGGTGAAAATCACTCAGAATTAGAACAAAATAAAGGCGATTTCCATTTTAAAAAGAATTCCAGTCTCTAATATGAAAATAATAGGAAAATGGTCTAACTTGGTGGTATTTGGGTTAAACTCATGATTAAATGAAGTTAAAACTTGAAAAACAGGACTTAATCGGGTAATTTTTGGGGTAAAATCTTAAAAATAGTAAAAGAAACCTAAAATACATAAAGAACAAAATATTTCAGTAGGTTAGGAACTTTGAATCAAGAAATAAGTGAAAACTATAATTAAAACGTATCCAAACGTTCGGTTCCGGGTAAAAACGCGCTTTAACGGGTAAATCTGTAAAAATGGAGTTTCTAGTAAAGAGAGCCCAAAAACATACTTTGACAGCTTATTAGACTTATTATAAGTCATTAAATCATGATTGAATTTATTTGGAAGGATTTAAAAACAAAATGTCAAAAACGTTGGTTTTACCGTAACCTTTAACTGGAATTTTGATCTGTAAACACCTCAAGGATAAACCTGGAAATAATAAGTTAAAATGTGTATAAAAATAATATAAATACCATATAAACTCATAAGGACCATATTTGAGTTCAGAAATGGAAAGAATACAACTTTGGGGGTAAAATTACAAATTTCAAAACTTAAGGGGAATATAACTAAAAATTCTGTAACTTAGTAGACAAAACTAGTATTAAGCTATTTCAATATGAAAACACATTTATAAGCATCATAAGAACATGTCAACCACATGCAAAACTCTAACTTTCCTAAAAAGGAAACTTTTGGGGCAAAACCCCAACAAATCAAGGGTAGTTGAGCTTTTAACATTATAACACACCTAGTTACACCCACTTGACCTTAGAACACATAGATTATTAATTGAATCTTGATGCTTGGGTGCTAGGATTGAATCATTTTTGTGCATGATGACCCGTTACTTGAAATCTAAGGTGAGTTCTAGTGTCCCCTTTTACTATTGTTTAGGGATGAAACATGCTTTGTTGAACTGAAATTATTATTATACTTTGGTATGATATTTATAAGTTGTGGATGTTACTTGAACCTGCTCTTAATTGTATCACAATCATTAATTCTTGTGTGAACCGCTTGTCCTATATGGGTAGATCTACTTGGGGAATCCCCCACACACAGTGCCTTCCGGACAGGAAGGCACCCTACTGAGACCATGAGAGATCATTTGTGTCATGTAACAGGTTTTATAATATACTAAGGTGAACCATCCAGCAGGTATGGTACACTATTTTAGGCTCACTCTCCTTTAAGGTTAACCGGTTTAAACACAACTTTTGAAGAGGCTAACCAGGACTGAGTGCAGGGTTGATTGTGACCCCACAACAATGATACTTTGATTTTAAACTAACTTATGGACTAGGAAGAGTCCTTTTGTTTATGAACTTTAAGCACTGGAATTCACCAACCTTTTAGTTTACATAAAATCTTTTTGAGCATGTTTCAGGTAATCCCTAATGGATCTGGCTTGATTGGAGAACTGGACTCGGATGACCTGGAAATTCGACTACCATTGGCATTACTTTACTTTGAAACATTTGAACAATTTAGATTATGATTGATAAAACACTGAATATTTATGTAATGAATTTGTAATTGTGTGATGGGCTCGACTGTTACATCCTGGTTTGACTTTAAACTTGTAATGCCATTTTATTTCTCTCATTGTGCGCTCTTTTGATGGTTTGTTTCCGTTGCCATGTATGTTGCTAGTCCGTGACGTCCCACCCTCCTTGGGCCCGGGTGTAACAATCCCATCATGTCAAATACCCTCTAAATGTACTCATGATCGAATACATCATGGTGACCTACTTCTTGTTTTCTAAACTCTAATACCCTTCTGATTATATGTTCATCTATTCTCAGTACCTCATGTCTGATAGATCCATAAATCACTCTTTCATTATTCTCCTCTGCTACCCTCTCAGTGTTCTTGAAATCTATCACATGGGTTTGATAGATTACTGGGTCAGCAGTTAGGGTGTAAAATAATCTCGATCTGTGTAGATAGTGAATGATTTCTGTGCATTCTTCAGTGACAGGATCATCAGGATTGAGAAATGCACATACATTGTGCTCTTTTGCAAATCGATTAGCCATCTGCGTTACACAAGAATATCAAAAAACAATGATTTAAAGATTCAATCTTGAAATCAAAATCTTAAAATTTAAGAAGTTGAAGAGTTTTGATGACATTTCAGAATCAATCAGGATTTTGATGTTATAATGAATGATTTACCTCGATGATAATGTTCGTAAGATGTAATGCAATTGACATTTGATTGTTATTTCTTGTTACGAGAGGGTATTTAAGTGTTTGATGATTGAAGGGTTTGAGGTTTTTTTATGGATTAGGTCTGACAAGTGATTCTGAAAAAGTGAATAAAAATGACAACGGTCAAGTTTATTTATATCTTCTCAGAATATTATTTAAATCTCATTTAATGATGTTTGGCCCTCAAACCCTAATTAACTTTCCGAAGTAATTTATTCTTCTGTAGAGATTTAGTCTTTTGTAGGAAGTTAATTCCTCCGCAGATCTTATGCGGAAGACAAATTTAATTTGTCTTCTATATGAAATCTATAGATGTATAATATACTTATCCGCGGTTTACCAATCTTATGGATAACAATCATATTTGTTAAAATATGTACGCATCCGTAGTTTACCAATCTACGGAGGGGCAAATTTTAACACTATTAAATTTTACACTATAGCATCTGCTGAAAAGTAACATTACACTATAACTTCTGCTGAATGATAAAAATTTATCCTTTTTGTTGTATGAATCTAATATATTATTAGATCATTTATTGCTGTTGGATCTTGTTGACTTTGTTCCATGGCAATTGTGCAAAAAATTTCACATGTCAGATATCCAATAGCCAAAATAGTTGCTCAAGATCCAATTTTCTGATAAACTCAGTTTTCATTCTGATTTATTACTACTCCCCCTAAATTTGTGCATAATGATGAATGTTAACAAAAATTTAAGTAGAGAATAGCATGAAAAACACTTTTTCTATCCAACAAAGATAAAAACAAAAATATTTTTGTATTTTTGAATATAAGCATTAATGAAACATATTTACAAGCATATTAAACATAAATTAGAATCATACCATAACACTTAGAACCTTCCTTATGCATTTTTTAATTTAAATAATAGACGTAGATCTAGTAACGATTGCAAGTATTATGATCCATATGAATTCAAACAAGAGTATATGTTGAATAATGCATGTTGCTTATCATGTTTTGGTATTGTTTAAAGATTGAAAAATATGGACTCCACTTCAATTCACATTAGAGTTTGTCCTCCGTTTATGAGTCAAGTTATCACTTTTTCACACTTAAAAACTATGTGCCTTTTAAGAATAAGTTCTATGAAATCTTATTAATGTAGTTTGATATGTAAGCTCTTGAAATATAATATACAGGTGATCACATTGAATTATCTTAGAGCATTGATATGATCATTATCAGGTCACCAGGTCTTTACTTTCGTAAAACAGAGGTGCCTTGAGCCCAGGTCTTTGTTTACACAAAATAGAGGGATGATAATGATCAAAATCATAACACAAGATGTTTATGTTCATAAACAAAGGTGGTCATAAACCCAGGTCTTTGCTTATGCAAAAAAGAGGGAATATGAGTTGCAAAGATAGAAATTATAAGAGGACAGAACATAGTGTGTTTAGGTGAGTAATTTGATCACATCAGGATAAGACTCACTTGCTTGATCCTTAAAATGGAATTTTCCATAATTTGACATCTTGAAATTATGTTAAGCATGCACTTGTTTATCATCTACTCAGGTTGAGACTACTCATATATCAATTCACTTTTGATAAGTCTTTATTATAACTTTAAAGTAGGAAAGTAAACTAAGATATAGTGTACTATCATTTCCCAGAATATGAATGCTATAGATAGAAAACAAATTAATCAAGACAATTTTTATGTATTTTTATAAATTTTGTGAATGTTTTTGGATTTTTCTTAGTAATCAAATTTGAAGGATAGATCATGTTTTTCTTTGTTATGATGATTAATCAAGGTTGATCATGCCTAAGGACTCAATTAAGAAATTAAATCTTACTAAATCAAAGGCTTTAGTAAATAGATCAGCAAGCTAATCCTTTGTGTCTACTTTGATCAACTTGATCAAACCATTTTCTGAGCAATCTATTAGAAAATGATATCTGATTTCTATGTGTTTGGTTTTACTATGTTGCACTGGATTAGCAGTGACAAACATGGAATCTAAGTTATCTATATGAATTGGTGTGTGAAGAAATTTGTACCCATAGTCAAGTAATTGGTTTTAAAACCATAAAACTTGAGAGCAACCAGCTGAAGATACTCAGCTTTAGCTATGGATACTGAAACATTTGTTTGTTTCTTGCACAGCCAGGATACAAGCCTTGGCCTAAGAATTGACATCCACCTATTATGGATTTTCTGTTATTGTTACACCCTCCAAAATCACTGTTTGAATAGGAGTAGAGGTTGAATCCTCCTTCTTTGGGATACTAAATTCCAAGTACTAGCTTCCTTTTAAGATATCTGAATATCCTCTTCATAACATTCATATGTGATTCCGTTGGATCAGATTGGTACCTTGCACAAACACACACATCAAGCATAATGTCAGGTCTACTGGCTGTTAAGTACATTAATGATCCTATCATTGATCTATATAATCTTTGATCTACAGACTTCCCTTTAGGATCAGGTACAATCTTGTCTATGGTTGATGCTGGTGTTTGCATGAAAATGTGTCAGCAAGAGAGTATTTCTTTAGTTTTTGATGAATATACATTTCTTCATTGATGAATATGCCATCTGGTTTTGGATGAACTTGTAAGCCAAGGAAGAAAGTTAATTCTCCCATAGAGCTCATCTGAAATTCAGATTTCATCAATGCTTCAAACTCTTCACACAATCGTTTACTGATCCAAATATAATGTCATCCACATATATTTGAACCACCAAGAGATTTTGATGTTCATGCTTGAGGAAGAGAGTCTGATCTATTGTTCCTCTCTTGTATCCATACTTCAGTAGGAAGGATGATAGTGTCTCATACCATTTCCTTGGAGTCTGATAAAGTCCATATAGAGCTTTGTCAAGCTTGTATACGTTGTGAGGGTAATCTAGATCTTCAAATCCTAGAGGTTGAGCAACATAGACCTCTTCATCAATTTTACCATATAAGAAAGCACATTTTACATCCATTTGGTAAACTGTGAATTTCTTATATGAAGCATAGGCTAGAAAAACTCGATTGCTTCAATCCTTACAACTGGTACAAAGACATCATCATTGTCTATTCCTTCTTCTTAAGTATAGCCTTGGGCTATCAGCCTTACTTTGTTTCTTACAATGATGCCTCTATCATCTATCTTGTTTTTAAAAATCCATCTGGTACCAGTTGGATATTGGCCTTCAGGCAGCTCAACCAGATTCTAGACTTTCTGCTTTCTGAATTATTGAAGCTCCTCTTGCATAGCTTCAATCCAGCTATTGTCTTTAAGTGCAACTGTAATATTGGGAGGAACCACTTGAGATAGAAAACAGGAGAAGAGACAAATGTTGGCTGCTTCCCCTTGATTTCTTATGGTTCTTTCATGAAGATCACGAATTATGTTTTCAATTGGGTGATCCTTATGAATTCTGGTTATTGGTATTGTTATAACTGGAATGGATGATTCCAAGTTGGTCAAGTGTGCCGATGGAGATTGATCGAGCTATAAAGGAGAATTAACAAAATAATCAA
Organism: Flaveria floridana; assembly: GCA_018326465.1. Taxonomy (NCBI): domain Eukaryota; kingdom Viridiplantae; phylum Streptophyta; class Magnoliopsida; order Asterales; family Asteraceae; genus Flaveria; species Flaveria floridana. The sequence continues at coordinate 6,096 of BJCO01673036.1, read as the reverse complement.
ATTCTTCATTATGTTGGTCTGATGCTTTATGGTATCCATCTTCTTGATTTTGTGCTTCAACAGATGTAGGTTGAGCTTCCGTAGGTGTTACAGGAACATCTCCGGATGTAGGTTGTGGTTCTGCTGATGCTATTAAAGGATTTGGACTTTGTACTAATGGATTTGGAATTTAAGTTGAAGGAACTGTAGTATATCTGGATGTAGATGGAGTATTTACGGATGAAGGAATTTCTCCGTATGCAATATTAACATATGTGGAGGTAGAGTTAAAAGTGACTATTACTTTGTTCCCTTCTTTGGAGGTTGAAGTTTGATTTCCATTGGACTGTCCGTTACTTGATTATGGTGAAGGGCCATGATCTGCAACACTTGAAATATGTAAATGAGGTCTTGGTGGATCCACAGTTAGTGGCACTTCACTCATTGTTGGAGGTACATAAGGATAACATGTATCCGTATAGCCTGCAATATTCAATAACCAGAGTTAAATGAAATTATAATGGCATATATGTCAAACAGCCATGATGACCTATTACTGATTTTGTAAATGAGATTTCATCAAAAGATACATTAAGTGTTTCTACCATAATGTTTTAATATGGAATGTAAACTCTATATGATTTGGATTTTGATGAATAACCAACAAAGAAACCATCATAGGATTATTTTGAAAACTTTCCTAATTGTTCCTTGGTGTTTCACATAGACACATGACACCCAAAATCTCTAAGATAGCCTATAAAAGGTTTTCTTTTAAATAAAAGCTCATAAGGTGTTTTGTTATGTTCTTTAACAATTAAAGTTCTGTTTTGAACAGTGCAAGCACTAGTAACTGCTTCAGCCTAAAAGGTAATGGGCAGATATGAATCAGCTAGCATTGTTCTAGTTCCTTCAATGAGAGTTCTATTTCTTCTCTCAGCAACACCATTTTGTTATGGAGTTCTTGGTGCACTAAACTGTCTTGCTATACCTTTGTTTTTTTAAAAGGTATCTAGAACACTGTTAACAAATTCAGACCTATTATCACTTCTGAAAATTTTGACTTTTAAATCAAGCTGATTTTCAATTTTAGTGACAAAATCCGTTAGTGTTTATGATGTTTCACTTTTGCATTTTAATAAAAATATCCATGTGAATCTAGTGAAATCCATCAACAATCACCAAACAATATGGCCTTTTACTAATACTCATCACATTGGTTGGACCAAAAAGATCCATGTGTAGCAACTTGAGTAATGTTGTATTTGTGTTAATTGTTTTGGACTTATGAGACACCTTATGTTGTTTTTCTTTGTAACATGAAGAACAATGAGTAGAACATTGAAATTCTTTCTTAGGAAGGCTAATGACTAAGTCATTTTTAGCCAGCCTGTTCATGTTCTTCATATTAGAATGAACCAACCTTCTATGCCATAGTTGAGATTCATCTTTTGATGACTTAGAAATCAGGCATGTTTCATTTGATGTTAGAGATGTGTTGTTCATGTTCAAAACATATATATTGCCTTTTCTTGGTGCTTTAAGAATAATGTAATCATCTGGGATTTTTAAACCAGGTTTAACAATGTAACAATAAGTGTTATCAAATAAAGTGATATAGTTTGATCACAAATTTGAGAAACACTATGTAAATTATATTGTATGTTTTCACAAAAATTTACTTTCTCAAACTTAAGCACACCATTAGTTACCATTCCTTCACATATAATTTTACCTCTCTTCCTATCCCCACCAAATGCTACATAAGAAAAATTTTGATGTTTGAAGTCGTGGAGGAGAGTACAGTTTACTGTCATATGCCTAGAACATCCACTGTCAACACACCACTTGTAACACATGAAATTTTGTTCAAGATAAAAGAAAATAAAAACAATAAGAAAAGAAAATGAAAAGTATCTAGAAAGAAAAGAAAATAGAATAAAAAGCAAGGGGGCAAAGTGTAAAAGTACAAAAGTAAAATATTTTAATATAAAAAAAGAGAATGGCCGCCCATGTATGCTTTCACATCTGCTTTTGTCGACCAACAGAGAAGAAAAGAAGAAGCAGGGTTCTTCGGTTTTAGAGAGAGAAAGAAGTTGTTCTTGGCCTAGGTAAATAATTCTTGCATAATTGGTTTGACTTTGTTGGGTTTTCGACCATAAAACCGAGTTTTACATGTTCTTATGTGTTTATATGTGTTCAGGTTCTTGTGTTCTTGGTGTCTTGGTGTTAGAAACAACAAGATTTCTCGAATTTGAGGGAGTTGTGCTTGGGAGCAGTCAAGGTGAGTTCTAGAACCTGGTTTTATGTTTTTAAAAGTTCCTTGGGGCTGAAAATGCATGCTAAAATCGATTTTACAACTATTGTATATAACAATACTTTTATATGCTCATGCTCTTGTGTTTTATGGTTGAATATGTGATGTAGATGCTTAGAATGATAGATATAAGCTTAGAACAGGTTAATATGTTGGTTGGGTTTGAAAATAAGTCTGAAAAATACATAACAGGTAGTCATGCGCCCAAACAGGGCCCATGCGCCTAAAAATTCACCTTAGAAAATCTTAAGTGAGGGTCATGCGCCCCAATAGTGCCCATACATCTAAAATATTGACCTAGAAAGTCTAAGTAAAGCTCATATGCCAAAACAGTACCCCATGCACCCAACTATTTTTGCTCAGGCGACTAAGTGTAGGTCATGAGCATGAACAGTACCTAATGCGCCCAAATATTTTTCTTAGGCACCTAAGTGTTGGGCTCAGGCGCCCAAATAGTGCCCATGTACCTGGATTTTCCCATGCGCCTAAGTGTTGATGCGCCTAAGCAGGGCTCATGTGCCTGCATAGTGCTAATGCGCCTAGACTGTTTTAGTTAGAAAATTTTTGGCTCATGCGCCTGAAATGTTTCATGTGTCTTATATTGGATATGGGATTTTGTAAGGGGTTTTAATAGATGGATGATTGGGTTGGTTTTGTGATGATATGATAGTTTATGTTTAAAGCATGCATGACGATGTGATGAGGGTTATGATATGTATGTATGTATGTTATGTTATCTTTCTTCGTTTAACGGTTTTCAAAACGCATATATATTATGTTATATTATACGTTACGTATTATGTTATGAATTTACGTGATATGATGTATGTGTGAATGAACATAAAGTATTACGTAACGAAGTGAAAGATAACAAAGATGAAAAGTGGAACGTAATGATTGAATGAATGGCTTGCAAGCAAATTTTGGATGGAGGTGCACGACCATGTTGTCGTTAGCTCAACTGTGTGAGGTTTAGCTAACCAGAAGGATGCACACAGGGTCAATCATTGAGATTGATCAGACCTTTGTGGCATGCCCTAGGTTACTGGGTCAGCTTCGTGCATAATGTTCGGGGTGTATTTATAGACCTCAGGCCCAGCATCAGCTTCGTGCACAATGTTTGGTGTATTGCACATTGGTCTAGATGAAAGTGAAAGATAATGTAAAGTACAAAACGAACAAATGCGTACGATGATGAAAGATAATAATGAAAGTATGATTGAATAAATGAATAATGATTATCATCTGGATGTGTGTATGATGTCTGATCACGAACGAAAGTAAAGAAGTATTTTATGGAAGGTGGTATTTTTGTATATAAAGTATACAAGGTATTTTAATACTTTTAAAACTAGAACTCTCCCAGCAACGCTGATTTTTATGCATTTTCAGTTGGTAGGAAATCATTGCTGAGGATGGCACGTGGGGAAAGTTACTCGGCAGGATAAGACTGACATCCATTCACGCTTAATGATATTGTTGTTTTGTAATGCAATTAAAAGATTTTTTTTGGTAACTTATGAATAATGTTGTATTTCATAACAATAGTATTTATCAATGAAATGAATGGTTTTTGTTAACTTAATTTCGCTGCAATGTTTTAGGAAATGTATAGTGTTTTGCATGTTAATGCTATGATTGACCAACTTTGAGGTCTCCGGGAACGAGGCCTTACAAGTTTGTATCAGAGCCAAAGTTGAAGAGAAATGGGTAAATATTTTCAAAAACCTAAACTGAAAATGGGACGAATGAAGGGATGCCAACCCGAGTAGCTACATGTCATTGGGTAATTCTTTTCTTAATGATAACTGGAATTATGTGCGTTTGCTATTTGAATTATGTGCTCTTAGTAGATTTAGTTATTAATGTAGTCAGGATAGGAAATGCTTAGGGGTGTGAAGAGTAAAGTAAGTGGCTAATCACAACTGGCCAGTGTAATTAGTGACTTACTATACTCAACATAAACTGAGTTATTACCTTGAATGATAGTGTTAGTGTTTGAATCTTATAGTTTTTAGAGATGGACGGTGGTAGATCATCGAAGGTCTCACGAGGTGGAGTACGTGGTGGACATAGTGGACATGGTGCTGGACCACGTGTCGTGAAGAATAGGGCTGGGACTGCTAAAACGGCCCCTGGAGAGCCCGAGATTCATCATCAGGAGGGTGGTGATGAGAGTGCTAAACTTGAGGGCCTCAGTGAAAGAGGTGGTAGTTAAGGAGGTTCATCACGTCATGCAGACAATTCTACCGTCTGTGGTGACTGAAGTTATTAAAGCGGTGAGGGAGGACGAGAAAAGAAAGAAGAAGGAAAAGGAGAAGACCGCTGAGAGAGGGAATGATGACAGGGGAGAAAGGGAGCAACCAGAGGCTGAGACGGTTGTTTCCAGTGATGATGAGGAGGAAGAAGCTATGCAGGAAACTGCATGGGGCTGTAACTACGGGGAATTTCAAAGATGCAAGCCCCCGACGTTCGATAGGAATGGCAGTGCTGCTGCTGATCACCGCTGGTAAGGGAGATGGAAGCGGTGTTGGGGATTAGTAAGTGTCACGAGGACCTGAAAGTGAAGTTCGTCACTCCCTCATTTATTGACTCGGCATTGTGTTGGTGGGATGACCTTGTCCAAGCCAAGGGTAACCGGGCTATTGGAAGAATGAGATGGGGAGAGCTGAAGAAATTGGTGATTGAGGAATTCTGTCCTCATCAAGTACTCGACAAGATCAAAAGGGAGTTCTTACAGCTGGAGGCGGGAACCATGACCCACCAGCAATACTCCACCAAGTTAAACGAAATGGTGAGGCTGGTGCCAGATCAGGTGACGCCGGTGTCAAGGAAGATTAAGAGGTATGTGCAGGGATTACCAATAGACATTTGCAGGCATTTGATTGCGGCCCAACTGGGTACCTTTCAATCAGTGGTAAACCTGGGGGGTAGGTTGTGTGATGAGCGAGAGGAGACTATGGTGGAAAAGAAGAAGAAGACTGTTGGTGGTGATTGGAACTGGAGCGGAAAGCGGTTTGGGCGTGGTGGTTTCACTCGAAACAACAAAAAGTCAAGGATGGATGACCGACGAGTGACTGCTGCAGTCTCGGGGATGAAGAGATGTGGCAAGTGTGGGAATGAGCATAATGGGGAATGTCGGTTGGGGTTGAATGTTTGCTTCAAATGCGGGAAGCCTGGTCACATTGATTGGGATTGTAACGTGTTGAGGTGCTATAACTGTGGCAAGGACGACCATCTGAGTAGGTGTTGGACCAAAAGAACCAATGAGCTAGATTAGAAAAACCTCTAAGTCCCATAAAACATCACAACAACTGCTTAAAGCATCATCAGCTGTTTGACAAAGTCTGAAGACCTCAACAGCTGAAGATCAAAGTACTGAAGAACATCAGCTGAAGACTCAAGTATTGAAGACTCAAGTACTGAAGACTGAAGTACTGAAGACTATCAGCTGAAGACGAAAGTACTGAAGATCAACAACTGAAGATAAAGACCGAAGACATTAGCTGATGATAACTACTGTAGTCATCAGCTGATGAAACATCTGAAGTTAAAGTCTGAAGACAAGTGCTGAAGCTTCAGAGTTTGTCACAACAGCTGAAGAAGTATTCTTCAGTTGTTGTGATGGTTTACCTTTCAGCTTTTTCTTATCAGTAGTTGTATTTTATATTTCAGTAGTTTGTAAAACGACTGAAGAGTATGTTCTTCAGTCGTTGTAGTTTTCAGTAGTTTCTTTTCAGCTGTTGTAATAAGTTTAACACTTAGCATTTTGTAAGAAGATGTCAGCTGTTTGACATCTT
>BJCO01673035.1:0-12127 GCA_018326465.1 Flaveria floridana | reverse complement strand
AGGTAGTATTATATATATCTTCTCCATGTAACTCTTTAGATAAGTGATTTGAGTCCAAGAGTCTTGTAATCCTTTGAGTTGAGAAGCAATATATAAAAGTATCTTGAAAATTTACTTGTTGTGTTTATTTTCTTACTGCTTGCTACTTGGTATATTGTGATCAACTCTTCATAGACTACTTGCTGAGTGTTGATTCAAGGTGAGTTTGAGAGAAAAACTATCTGTTGAGTGACCCTTATTCGATCCTGCAAGAGTATACTCAAGTCAACCATGGCTTGGGTTCCTAAAAACTGAATAAATGATTCATTTGTACAGGGACATCCAAGACCCATCATCAACAGTGTATGGCACGTTGACAGTGGATGTTCAAGGCACATGACCGGTAATATATCCCTGTTAAACAACATCAAACCTTATAACGGAGGATATGATTTATTTTCCGGAGATAAAGGTGGTAAGATTGCAAAGAAAGTTACAGTGTCAAATGGTGTGTTAAGCTTTGAAGATGTCAATTTTTTAGAGGAACTAAAACATAATCTATTAAGTGTCCTATAAATTTGTGACAATCAATATTCAACACACTTCATTGATTAAAATGTTTAGTTCTATAACATAGATTTATAATTCCTGATGAGTGAATCTTATTAAGAACTTCAAGAGATGACGAGACGTACTTGATATGAATGGATCTCATTCATTCTTGATATGAATGGATCTCATTCATTCGTAACTGCGTCTTGTGTATTGTCTAAAGCCTTGGAAAGTGATTCATTATTATGGCATCCTCATCTTGGCCATGTAAATATTAAAAATATGAACAAGTTGGTTAGAGGTAATCATGTGGTTGGCTTACCTTCAAAAGAATTTCAATTAACTAAACATTGTATGTCATGTTCAAAGGGTAAACAACATAAACTACCTCATAAACCATTTGCTCATACAAAAATTAACTCTATTCTTCAAATTTTAAACATGGATTTGTTTGGTCTAATTAATGTTTTGAGTTTAGGACGTCATGCATACTGTTTAGTTATTATTGATGATTTTCTAGATTTACATGGGTTTTCTTTTTAGTAGCCAAAGACGAGACACCTTATTTGTTGATAAAGTTCATAACTCTAATGGAAAATCAGACTGACCAAACAATCAAATGCATTCAAAGTAATAATGGCATCAAATTCTATAATCGTACATTGAATGAACTTTGTGATTCAAAGGGAATAACAAGGGAATTCAATTCAGTAAGAACTCCTCAATAAAATGGAGAACAATCAAATGCATTCAAAATGATAATGGCATAAAATTCCATAATCATACATTGAATGAATTTTATGATTCAAAGGGAATAGCAAGGCAATTCAGTTCAGTGGGAACTCCTCAACAAAATGGAGTTGCTGAAAGGCGCAACAAAACTTTAAATGAAGCATCCATAACAATGTTATCAGCAGCCAAACTACCATCATTCTTTTGGGCTGAAGCTTATAACACTGCCTGTTATGTTTAGAATCATGTTTTAATTAATAAATAACAAAACATGACTTCTTATGAAATCTTTTTCAAACATAAACCTAAAGTCAAGTATATCAAAATTTTTGGATGTTGTTGTACATTGTTAAACACCTCTGACTCAAAGACCAAATTTGATGAAAAACTTGATGAATGTTATTTTGTTGTATATTCAACCAACAAAGTTGCATATATGGTTTTAATAAAAGATCAAAATAAATAATTAAGTCATTTAATATTGATTGGCATGAGACTAACAAAATAGATGCAGGTTGTGCACCTTCATGGGTTTATGATTATGCTTCATTATTTGAAACTTTTAATCGTTCATCTGTTGTTTCTACAGCTTCTATACCTTTGACATCCTCAATTCAAGATATGTTTGCTGATGATATTGGACCCTTTTCATCTTAAGCACAAAGAATATATTCAGACGTACCTTCTTTTACATCTATTACAGTTGTTCCACAAGTCTTTGAATCTTATATTTCTCTGGCTGATCCTGTTGTAAACAAGTACCTTAAGTTTCTGATCAGAGTTCTTCTTCTACACAAGTTGTTCTTATAGATATCATTTAATTTCCATGTGATGATTTATCTATTTATAATTATAATCATCAAGAGGAAGATATTGTTTCAACCTAAGGGAGGAAACACTATTGAAGAAGGCCACATGTCTAATTTAGATGATGTTATCTCTAAAGATACTATTCCTCAATTGATAATCCATAAGGATCATCCAACTTAAGCGAATATTGGTCTATTATCACAGGGCATTCAAACTCGAAACCATTCTGGAGCAATAAATACATATTTGTACTCATGTTTTATTTCGCAAATAGTGCCAAAGAACATTAAAATGGCATTGAAAGAAAGGAGTTCAGTAGAGGCCATGCAAGACGAGCTGATGCAATTCAAGAATGTGAATCCAAGGATCGTCCAGGAAATTATCAGCTTAGTTAATGACAAAGCCATGATTGTGGAATTACCATTTATTGTTTTTTGACTAATTGATTGTTGTAATGATGAACAAACAATTAGATCATGAAGAACAAACTCAAACTAACAATGAACAATTGAATAATAAATGACGAACATACACAAATGTATCAAAAGTATTTCATTAATGTTTGAATAATGATTACAATAATGAAACGATCAATGATATTGCTAATGCTAGGGTTCTAAAGCTATATTAATGTGTATGTATTGTTGTAATGGTGATTGCGGCTGCTAGGGTTTGATTGATGTTTTGATCCGTAGTAGTCGTAGGCAATCTCTCTAAAATTGTGCATCTAAGCCTCGTATTTATAGGCTCAGGGATTTACTGATATGGTAACAGTAATTTCCCTATCGAGGTAAGAAAGTTACTTAGAGAATGTTCTGATGTGACATTCTCTGACTAAAGTGAAAGTTATTCGCAGATGTTGATTTTTACTTTAGTGTTGACTTTTCTGACTTGATGTACTTGGTGAAGTACATTGTGTTGGTCTTCCGCAGGAACTTTGTCTTCTGCATGAACTTTTTTCTTCCACAGGAGATTTGCTATTCTGCAAGAGATTAGTCTTCCTCTGTTTTTTACTTGTTCTTTCGCAGCAAGTCAGTCTTCCTCAGGAGATGCATTAACTTGAAGGGTGATGTTGTAAAGCTTCCATAGGAGTTCCACGGAGACAATACTTGATTTGTTCCGAAATATCTACGGAGGTACCATTTGTCCATCCGTAGTAGATGTTTCCAGCACTTGGTCAATTTCTTGAAATTGACCAAGACTAATGATTTTCCTGCACATATACATATGGAACAACACATAATAAATGGGTTAACCTATAAACATATATTGCATACATAATGATGGAAAAAGTACAAGAGTTGTTATAATGATTGATTCAAGAACTAAACCTCTACAAAATTCTAGACCTAACAATACTCCCTCTTAGGTTTAGCTTCTTCCAATCATGGCTCAGGCTTTGTAGCTCTTTAACTCTTGACACCATCTTCTTGTTAAAGTATGATACAACTTCCTTTTGATCATTGTACTTGTACTTGATCTCCATTCGGATCAGCTTATTCAGAGTATCATACTTTATTACACAGATGTCGTCTTCAGTGGTCAAAGTTGCAATAACACTATTGTTGTTGACAACTTCTAGTTCATCCTCTTCTTAGATTCTTAGCTCTTTAATAGAAGGTATTTCAGATCCCATAAGCTGGCCTGCCTCATATTTTCTTCTTTTACTGGTTGTGGCAGTCAACTTTTCTATTATCTAAATCATATGCACATATAGAAATAAGTCGTTTTGTGCCTGTTGATTGTTGAGCTTTGGGAAAAATTTGTCATGTAGATAAGCAGTGTACCTTGCATGCAAGAGCTTGATTTCCATAGGATCAAAAATCCTGATGCTCAAAGCTTCCTTCTTATCTGCAGTCCTTTGAAGTACAAGCTCCTTTGATCTGTCAACATATCCCTATTGAGTTATAGGACGTGAGAACTGGTTTCCCTCAAATCTCTTGACTGATGCAGTTCTTCTGCTAGCATGACCAACCCTGATCAAAAACACATTTTCTATCGAGAGTGAGGAGCTTGACTGTGACCATCTTTGCCTCTCTTTTCTTTTGATATGCTCCTCATCTTCTCTTATAGCTTACTTATGGGCATCATCATTGAATTTTGATAGCACCTTTCCAATCATCCCTGAGAAATCTCTTCCTCTTAGGTTTATTGGATAGTTTGTGATTGGTAAGCTCTGGAGTTGTTTGATATCAACATTTAGGAGTGAATGACTAACTCAATTAGGGGAAGGTATTGAATCATCCCAGATGCCCTTTGGATAATTGCACTACCCTAGTTAGCATCATATTTCCATGCAATAATCTGGTCTTTAGCTAACTTAGGAGTAGTGATGTGATTGAAGAGCTGATATAAGGTGGACTTTTGTTTAGTCATTTCTCTTACCGTTGTTCCAAGAGGCCACACCTTACTTGGAAGAACCTCCCTGGGTTCTCTGATCAATTTCTCCTTCCGTTTATGCATATCTTTGCTTTCAACAATAGTGGGTTCAACAAGAGTTGTTGTTTATGCAAGACTTAGATTTTGGGCTTCATTCTGAATCTGACTCCAGTCTGCAACTCAATCTTCATCATATATTCCGTCATCTGTCTTATCTCTTTTACACTTCTATGTCTTAATTCATAGAATTTGTGGTTATGATTTTGCAACCAACAAATTATATTGTTTCTGGTGAGCTTCTTGTTATCACAGTGACCCAATTCTTTTTCAGCTGTTCTTTTGCTTGGAATTTGATGTAGGTATCATAGTTTCATCCTAGAATCATCAAAACTAGCCATAATGAAGTCCTTAATGGTTTGCTTCAGTTCATTCGAATTCATCCTCTCTACCATGTCAAATGGAAACATTTTGTTGATGAGTCCCATGAACATGCTAGATTCGGGTCTCTCTTCCAGGATGTCTTGAGTAGTAAGCATCTCATCAAATGTTGTTGTTTTAGCATCCTTAGGAGTTTTTTCATTAATTAACTCCTCCCATTCAACATCACTTTCATCATTTTGTTCAATAGACTATGATGTTAAATGTTTAGCTAATGGGGTGTGCTCAGGTGAAACTGTTTTGGCTCTTTTTGTGGAGTCTTCCACCTCTATGATTTCTTTCTCAATCTTCCCCAAGTTCTGCCTTTTTCTATTATAATATATAGGAGGGGCCTGTTGTTAAGATTGACTAACTTTTGATGATGATTTTTCTTTTGGAACATGTAATACTAGTTGAGAGGTTTGGGCAGATTCAAATTCACTGACTCTTTTCTTTAAACTCCCAATCTTATTATCGTTTGCTTTCAGGAGTTCAGCTTGTTTAGAAATGATGAGTTTAGCATTGTTCATTTCTTTGACACTCTTCTCCTTCTCTGTTTTCTCATTCTCCACAGATTCTTTTAACTCTTTTACTAAATCATTTAAGGCATCTATCACTTCATGATCTGTTTGAGCATCCCCTCTCAATCTTCGGATAGATCCTTCTTGCAGAGTTAAAATAGCATCCTTCTGTTTCATCTCCTCCTTTAACTCTATCAATCTTTTATTTCTTTTGTTAGATTTGATGGTTAGATTGTTGTATTTATCCATAAGAAAACTCTTACTAACATCAATCTCTTCATCATTTAGATCATCTTCATGATAAGTAATAATATTAACAAATTGGTCTTCACTTTCATTTTAAGGCTCATCATGATGTACAACCTGATCTACCTCCTGTTCTTCCTCATTTTCAGCCTCTAAGTTAACTTCATTAGTAGCCTCACCCAATACTTCATCATAATCATCTTCTATGTTCATCACTTCAATGGGAGAATGACTTTTAGAAGCTGGGTTGGATTCAACCACTGGAGAGATTAGGCTTTGAGGTTGTTCTTGTTGTGATGATGGTTGGTTGGGAGAAAGAGGCTCTGATGGAGTAGATTGATTAGCAGAGATGGGGAGTCTTTGTTGTGTTTGTGGTGATGGTAGTTGATGAGGTGGTCATGGCTGTTATGCAAGTGGAGATTGTTGTTCTTGATGACGTATGGGAGATGGTGGTTGATTAATCATAGGAGATTATGGTGGTGAATCTGAATCTTGCTCAGTTTGAGCAGTGGATTCTTAAGCTTGTTCTTGTTCTTCTATGAGGATCAATTCTTGTGGAATGGCATCATTTGCATCCACAATATGAGGGAACATCTCTATTTCCTCCCTTTCATATCTTCCACTAATCTTGTTCAGCACAGATCTTCCCAAGTGTGCTTGAACAAATACATCACCTTCCCTCTCTATTTGTGGCAGGGAGTCATTGATAATCACCTGAAGTAATCTTGGGAACATGTACATCTTGTCAGCTTTTTGTACTTCTATTTGATTACAGAGGCACCCAAAAATGTACTTTGAATAATTGTACGTCTTTCCTTCAAAGATTCCAATGATCCCAGGGGAGATATGCCTTGAAAATCTAACCAATCCAGACTTCCTATTTGACATACATTTCAGATACATATGACAAAGGAATCTATAAGGCTAGCACAATCTCCCTTTGTTGATTTCACCATTCCTGTACTCTCCATCATATCCCTTTAGATCAAAAACCCACCGAATGTATTCATGATCAAATGTATCAGGGTGACCTGCTTCAACACCCTCCTGATGATTTGTTCATCCACTCTCAGAACATCATGTCTAATCAAAGCATAAATCGCTTGTTCACCATTCTCCTCAGCTACCCTTGTAGTATTCAATAAATCTATCACATGAGTTTGATAGATCACTGGGTCAGCAGTTAGGGCATAGAATATCCTCGATCGGCGTAGGTATCGGATAATCTTTATGCATCCTTCAGTAACAGGGTCATCCGGAGTAACAGGGTCATCCGGATTGAGGAAAGCACATACATTATGCTCCTTTGCGAATCGATTAGCCATCTGCAATACCCAAGAATATCATAAAAAATGATTTAAGAATTTAGGCTTGAAATCAAAAAAATTTAAATTTTAAGAAGTTCAAGAGTTTTGATGACATTTCAACAATAATCTACGATATAGACGTTATACTTAATGATTTACCTTGCTGATAATATTCTAATAATGAATAAAAGTTAAGAAAACTGAATGATTTGTTTGTTTGGAGTGGTAATTTTGAATATCGGCGGAAGAAGGGTTTAAGGTTTTACGAACGTGTTTCTAGGTCATAAAAGTGGTGTGAGAAAAGTAAATAAAAACGACAAGTCCAAGTTATCTTTTATACACATTTTCAAAAACATAATTAATAACCTTTTAATATTATGGGACCCTCAACCCTTATTATCCTTCCGTGGTAAATTTTGTTTCCGCAGATATTATATCTTCCGTAGAAAGTTAAAACTTCCGCAGAAGATTAACTCTTTCGGAGAAAAATAAATCTTCAGAAGATATCTAAACCTCCACAAGGAAATAAATCTTCCGTAGGAAATTGTCTTCCGTAAGAAAATAAATCTTCCGAAGCAAACTAAGCCTTCGGAAGGAAATCTACAGATGACTTCCGAAGGAAAATAAATCTTCCGAAGCAAATTAAGTCTTCCAAAGGAAATCTATGGATGACTTAACCTTATTTTCCTGAACTAAAACTACGGAATTATAATTTGTATTTTCCTAGGTTACCAATCTTCGGAAATCAATTATACTTTGTTAAAACATTCACATCCATAGGTTACCAATCTATGGATGGATAAATTTTAACTTGATTAACTTTTACACTGTAGCATCTACTACAAAGCAGCATTACACTGTAACTTCTGCTGAAGGATAAAAAATTATCCTTTTGATGTATGAAACTAATATATTATTAGATAATTTATTGTTTTTGGACTTTTTTGACTTGTTCCATGGTAATTGTGTAGAGATTTTCACAGACCAGATATCCAACAACAAAAGTAGTTGCTCAAGATCTAATTTTCCTCATTACTTTTGTTAAACTCAATTTTCATTCTTATTTATTACTACTCCCCCTAAATTTGTGCTTAATAATGAACTTTTCAGTATAAATTTAAGTAGAGAATAGCATGAAAAACAATAACCTCACCACTTAAATAAAAAAATGGGATCATACTATGACACTAAGTTACCTCCTGATGGTTTTAGTTTAAGTGAAGTAGCCAATGATCTAGTGATGATTTCAAGTATGTTCATCCACTTAAATTCAAACAAGAGTATATGTTCAACTAGACATGCTGATTATCATGTTTTGGTCTTGATTAGAGATAGACTGATATGGACTCCATATTCAATTCACATTAGAGGTTATCCTCCGTTTAAGAGTCATGTTATCACTTTTTCACACATAAAACTATGTTCCTTTAAATATAATTCTATCTTAAGATTTCTATGAAATCTTATTAATGCAAATTGTTGTGTATGATCTTTAAATTTAATATACAGTTGATCACATTGGATTCTTTTAGAGCTTGATATATGATCATCCTCAGGTCACCAGGTATTTACTCACGTAAAACAGAGATGCCTTTAACCTAGGTGTTTGTTTACACAAAACAGAGGGATGATAATGATCATAATCATATCACCAGGTGTTTATAGTCATAAACAGAGGTGGTCATAATCCTAGGTCTTTGCTTGCTCCTCAAAGTGGAATATCCTCAATGAAAACATAGTGTGTTTGGGTGAGTAAGTTGGTCACATTAGGATAAGACTCACTTGCATGCTCCTCATAGTGGAATATCCTATAATCATTCATCTAGACATTAAGTTTGGCATGCATTTGTTTATGTTCTACTCAAGCTGAACCTACTCACACTTCAAAGCACATCTAATCAGTCTTTTTGTAAGATTAAGATAAAGGAAAGTAAACAAAGTCATAGTGTACTATCATTTCCTAATATACAAAAGCTAGAAACAGAAAAACATATTAAAAATACTTTCTTTTTGTATTTTTAATGGTTTTGTGAATGTCTTTGGATTTCTCATTAAGGATAGATCATGCATTCAGTTATGATGAAGAGAGAGCCAATCTAAGTTGATCATGCCTAATGATTCAATTAAGAAATTAAATCTTACTGAATCAAAGGCTTTAGTGAATAAATCGGAAAGCTAATTTTTGGTATCCACTTTGACCAATTTGATCAAACCCTTTTTTGAGCAATCTCTCAGAAAATGGTATCTTATCTCTATATGTTTTGTTTTACTATGTTGCACTAGATTAGCAGTGATGAACATAGCAGCTGAGTTATCTATATGAATTGGTGTTTGAAGAAAATTGTACCCATAATCAAGTAACTGGTTTTGTAACCATAAAACTTGAGAGTAACCAGCTGAAGCAGCTATGTACTCAGCTTTAGCTGTGGATACTGAAACATTTATTTCTTTCTTGCACTGCCAAGAAACAACCCTTGGTCCTATAAATTAACATCCACTTATTATAGATTTTCTGTTATTATTACATTCTCTAAAATCACTATCTGAATAGAAGTAAAGGTTGAATTCTCCTTCATTAGGATACCAAAGTCCAAGACCTAATTTCCCTTTAAGATATCTGAATAGCTTCTTCACAGCATTCACATGTGATTCCTTTAGATCTGATTGGTACCTAGTACAAACACCAACAACAAACATAATGTCAGGTCTGCTTGCAGTTAAGTACATTAATGATCCTATTATTGATCTCTATAATCTTTGATCTACAGACTTCTCCTTAGGATCACGTACAATCTTATCTATAAGCGATGCTGGTGTTTTGCAAGAAGATGTATCACCAAGAGTGTATTTCTTTAGTATTTGATAAATATAGTTTTCCTGGTTGATAAATATGCCATCCGGCTTCTAATGAACTTGTAATCTAATAAAGAATGTTAATTCTCCCATGGAGCTCATCTGGAACTCGGATTTCATCCAAGCTTCAAACTCTTCACATAATCTCTTGTTCGTTGATCCAAATATAATGCCATCTATATATATTTGAAACACTAAGAGATCTTGATGTTCATGCTTGAGGAAGAGAGTCTGGTCTATTGTTCCTCTCTTGTATCCATGCTTCAGCAGGAAGGATGATAATGTCTCATGCTATTTCCTTGGATCCTGATGAAGTCCATACAAAGCTTTGTCAAGCTTATATACCCTGTAAGGGTAATCTAGATCTTCAAAGCCTGGAGGTTGAGCAACATAGACCTCTTCATCAATTTTACCATATAAGAAAGCACATTTAACATCTATTTGGTAAACTATGAATTTCTTATATGAAGATTAGCTAGAAACACTCTGATAGCTTGATTCCTTGCAACAGGAGCAAAGACTTCATCATAGTCTATTCGTTCTTCTTGAGTATAGCCTTAAGCTATTAGCCTTGCTTTGTTTTTTACAATGATTTCTCTATCATCTAGCTTTTTTTTGAAAAACCATCTGGGACTAATTGGATATTGGCCTTTAGGCAAGTCAACTAGATTCCAGACTTTCTGCTTTCTGAATTGTTAAAGCTCTTCTTACATAGCTTCAATCCAACTATTATTTATAAGTGCAGCTGTTATGTTGGGTAGAACCACTTAAGATAGAAAATAGGAGAAGTGACAAATGTTGGTTGCTCCCCCTTTAGTTCTTGTGGTTCTTTCATGAAGATCACTAATTATGTTTTCAATTGGGTAATTCTTATGAATTCTGGTTGTTGGCATTATTGCAATTGGAATTGAAGATTCCAAGTTGGTCATGTGTGGTTATGGACATGGATTAAGCCATGATAGAGAATTAACAAAATAGTAAAATTCTTCTTCTGGATGATCTGATGCTAAATGATATCCATCTTCATGATTTTGTTCTTCAGAAGATATAGTCTGAATTTTCGTAGGTGTTACAGTAACATCTCCGGATGAAGGTTGTGGATCTGCTGATGTTGTTAATGGACTTGGTGGTTGTTCTGATGGATTTAGAACTTCAATTGAAGGAACTTGGGAATCTGTGGATGTAGATGGAGTATCTAAGGATGCATTGATATCATCTCTGGATGCAGTATTAACATTTACAGAAGCAGGGTTAGTATCTGCTGATACTTCATTCACTTCTTAGGAGGGGGAAGTCGGATTTCCATTGGACAGTGTAAGGCCCCGTTCCCGGGAACCTCACAAATTGGTCATTTTGCATAAAACCTTATTTTTAGTTCAAAACTGATAACGTGTTATTTATTAAAGCAGCGGAAATATGAAAAAAAATATTAATTATATAAATAAAGCTAAAGCACCAACTCAAAGTCAAACCCGGATTTGAGCTAGAATTTCTTTATTTACAAATCATTGTCTTAACAAATTTACTCATTTATTACTACACAAAACATAAAAGCTGGTTGAATCTTTACAGAATGCCAGTCTTCACCCTCCAAGTAGCTCCTAATCAGGTCTTGCCCTGAAACCTGATTTACCTGCCAAACAATCTAACATACATACAAAAGTCAGCTTCGCTGAGTGAGTTCTAGTTTTATATAAGTAAGAAAATATAATCTTTTATCCTTTCATATAATGAACACGCATACATCATACTACAAACATTATTTACATCACGTTAGGCACGTTCATTATATTTCATTCTTTCATTACGTTTCACTTCATCATAGGCGAGATTTGCACAAAGCAAGATCTCCATGTTGATTGACAACTAATGTCAATCCCCGTCGGTACACGTTATCCATGGTCACTACCCCCGACGGTTGATCGATCCCCGTCGGTACACATCTTCATGGTAGCTTCCCCCGACAGTTGATCCACACTGCTAGGCACGTAGCCCGCTCATGAATACGGATCCATCATCATACATCAGACTCACATAAGTGAAGTCTATCATAGTGCTTGCAAGACTTTTCATCATCAAACGGGCCCGAGGGTAACATTGGTTAAGTTCCACTTCTTATTAGTATCGTCTTTCATTTAATATATAAATACTTAGCTTATTAAGTACACACATACCAAGTATCAGACATCATAACGCGTAACTGTTTCTATTTAATTGTCACATTTTCCTTTAAATCATTCTATCTATAGGCAATAAATATTCGTAATTCACAGTTATTACTTTATCAAATCATATAACGAATTATTTAAAAATAATCTTAATTATAAATCA
>BJCO01673034.1:0-14643 GCA_018326465.1 Flaveria floridana | reverse complement strand
ACAATGACTCTATTCACACAACAAGACCCGACGCACGACTGACACTCCATTCGCACGAGTGGACCTTCAGTCGTACGAATTAGCTACTTTCGTACGATTGAACCTTCATTCGTACGACTAAGCTTTCAGTCGTACCATGTATCACCAGTTGCACGACCCAACAGCCAGTTACGCGACTCAACGTCCCCTCTCGCGAATCAGGTTCATTCGCGTGATTGGACCTTCTTTCGTGCGACAGGCCTCCGATCGTGCGATTCACACACAATCGCACACAGTTCACATTCGCATGACTCTGTCGCGCGACAACTCCAGTCGCCCCACTCGGTCGCGCGACACACATTCATTCGCACAGACTCATTCGCATGCACATTCATTCGTACAGACCCATACGCATGACTCAGTCGTGCGATTTGCCCAACCGCACGGCTCAGTCGCGCGACGCACTCATACGCATAACTCAGTCGCACGACTCACCCCAGTCGCACGGTTCAGTCGGCCAGAAGACCCAGTCGCCTGAACAGTAAGTTCGCGACTGCTGATGTGCAGAGCAGCGTCCAGCTGCTCCGGGCACGGGTTTCACACATCAAGAACTTCCAGAATACCTATTCTAACATGTCTAAAAAACATGCACACTCAAAAACAAAACACAAAAGCCCACACGACCTCATGTGCTCGGATGAACCCGAGCACCCGAAACCCTAGAAAACACAGGAGTTAAACGCAAGAAAAAGGACGACCGAGGTCGTCTACCTGTAAGGAGCGTGTAGACTCAGCTGTAGTCGAGTTCTTGACGGTGAAAACGAGACGAAAATGGGCGATTTTGGTGTAAGATTAAGAGAGAAATGGAGAAATTGGTGGAGAAAGAGAGAAAGAGGCGATGATGAAGATGAAGGTGTGAAGAATGGCTGGGAAGAGGGTATTTATACCCAGCCTAGTTTGGCGAATGTCAAGTTTAGTCCTTGCACTTAGCTCCCGAATCGCCCAAACTTGTTTCGGTTGAAAACGACGCCAACACGCGCGTTATACTAATTATAAGGATGTATTTAACGTTGTTTATATTATATAACATAATATAATTAGTGGTGTCAGTTGTGGTATCCGTGAGCGTTTTGGACGGTAAGGTCGCGAATAAAGGTATCACGAACGTTAGAGGAAACTAAGCAAGTATGGTGACCTCACAAATAGTCTGTGAAGATGAAGAAATTGAACGCTCTAAGAATAGTTAACGAGATTTCACGTTAGATGACAAACCTTGGAGTGACGGATGTCACAACTACTGCTACCATAACCATAATCCTCTCGAATCTCCTTATGATTCACTCTTTCTAGACCTGCATGCAATCTGTTAGTATCATTCTGAATCATGTCATTTGTTGGATGAGGTATAGGCATAGGTGAATAACAATAAGTACTTGGAGGAGGATAAACATGAGTGGTTTTATCAAACCCCAACCCTGTTTTAATTCTAGCCCCCCTTTTCTTCTTGCAAAGATCATCATATTTCATCCTAGATATTGTCCATTTTTCAAGCTTAGTTTTTAGTTTGCTTGTTTCAAACTCTACGAGAGCTACAAATTCAGTTAGTGACTCTATTTCAACATTTGTTTCCAAAAGATTTCTCTTTAAATGCTCATTTTCTTTTAAAGCTTTATTTAATTTGATAAAATATTTAGACTCATTTATTTTAAGTTCCTTATTTATTTGTTTTAGCTCTTTTCATTTTCTAATAATAACCTATTGGCTTTATAAACTCCAACTAATCTATTTTTGCATGGAGAAGAACACATATCTTGAATTACCTCATACGGAAGACCCATGACCACTTTCTCGATAGCTAGGGCCATTTCGCATTGACAGACTGGGGTGTTCTTATTTCTTTCCTCTTCCTCCTGCTTCTCTGCTTCCTTGCTTGCTCTCTGATCTTCACTTACTTCTAGCTTAACCTCCCTCTTCTCAACCTGCTCTTGCTTTCCACATACTTTAGCTTTATCAATCTTCTGTTCTTTAACTTCCTCAACCTCCATTTCTTCATCCTTACCTTGTTACTTGACACTACCATCACAATGTTCTTCCATAATCTCATTCTTAAATTCACTGAAAGGATCAAACTCTTTCACTGACTCCTCATATCTCCTTACCACCTCAGCTACTAACGCATGATTGATCTCTTCCTCTATTTTTGTAATCTCTACACTCCAATCAAAGTTAGAAATCAAGGTTGTTTCTTTCTTTTGCTTGGCTTCTTCTTTTTCAGTAATCAGGATAACATTTGAAGTTCCAGACGTTCCTAGTTCAGTGATGATTGGAGATGGACATTCTCTTTTGAAATGCCCCAACTGTTTGCAGTTAAAACATCTTAACTTTGACTTATCAAAACCAAGTTTTGAATTTTGGTTACGATTGTGAAAGTTCTTTCTTCCAGTTCGCTCCATAAATCTCCTTGCACGCAGTGCAAGCATTGCTATTTGTCATTAAATACCAGTTTCCTCCAAATCATCAGGATCCACCTTATATATGTCCTCAACCGTCATCCCCTTACCCTTGAGCTGCCCAGTAACTAAGGCTTCATAACTGTGGATAAACATTCCAAACAGTGCCATGGTATCAGATGGAATTTGAGTGGTGATAGAAGTCTTTGAGCTTGAACCAACACTTATAGATCCACCACTTGCCTTGTCTAACATACGAATTCCTGTAGATCCACCATAAGCTGCACCATACATAGTTGAGTTTGCATTGGATGAGATCAATGCAGCATTTTATTGATATACCGTGGCTGGCACCAAGGATTGATTGTATTCCCTTCTCTTCAGATCCAAGTCTAAAAATTTCAGTTTGTTGATTACATCCATGAGCTTGTAGTTAGCAAAGTTTCTCTCCTGCTTCATCATCCTTACTTATAAGCTCTATTAGGATGGAAGAGAGTGTAAGAGCTTGGTCACCTGCTCATGATTACCCAACTACTGATCATACTTCTTCAGAGTGCTCGAGACTGATAAAAATCAATTGGCAAGATTAGTAAGGCTTTCATTCTTATGTCCGACAAATGAATTAAACTCTTTCTCAGCTTGGGCTTTCTTGTCCTTCTTTAAATCTTCATTTCCATCATAGAGTTCACATAAGGCATCATATAGAGACTTTGCACTTTTGTGCTCAGCAAAACGGTTGTATATGTTTTACGATAAGCATAAGGTCAAGGCCCTGAAAGCTTTCTGATCATGATCAATTAGCTTAATATATCTTTTAGAAAAGGTTGAGGAGTAAGTGTTCACCCTGGTCTGTTCACCGACAGTCACCGTTGGAGTGTGTGGACCTTTCATTATAGATTCCCATTGAGTATGATCTGTGTAAAAAAAAGGCCTTCAAGCATCGCTTCTAATCCTCAAAATTATCTCCATTTATAAGCCTCGATGGCCTATTTGGGGCAACACTCTCCAAATTAGAGATGGTAATGTTGGTTAATGTCATTTTCCAAGTAAGGAATAGATTCGCTGAGCTTCAGTAGATTTGCTGGTAAATTCGTTGGTAATTTCGCTAGTAGTTTCGCTCGGCAAATGGGCAACAGTTTCGCTTGAAAAATGCTATAAAACTTCTAGTTTCGTTCACCATTTCGCTGAAACTAGTAGAACTTTCGTTTTAGGACAATTTCGCCAGCACTTTCGCTTGTTAGATTGGTCAAGTAAGGTGAACTTTCATTCAAACTATGAAGATTCACTGGAATCCACAGAAAATTTAGTAAATCAACGAAAATGGTAGTTTCGCTGGAATCCACAAAAAATTTAGTAAATCAACGAAAATGGTAGTTTAGCTAGAATCAATACTAGTTTCGCTGGATGAAAAGAAAATTTTGCTAGAAGCAACAGGAAGGCTATTCGAACTAAAAATCAATCTGAAATCACCCAGATCACTATGAATTGGTGATTGGATGATTGGGATAGCTTCATATGCTCAAACCAAGTATTTAGAAAAGGTTTTCAAATAAAAAACACACTAATGATCTGAAGTGAATGAAACAGTGATTTTATCTAAAACCCTTTTAAAACCCAACAAATCAACAAATAAAGAGCACTAAGGCTCTGATACCATATTTTTGGTCCATCAAAGATCGAATAACAATGCTAATGATAATAGATCTCAATCAAATACCACTAAACCAGGCATCTAAATAATAGTTTATCAAAAGAGTTTCAAAATAGAGCCATTTCAACTAAGTAGAATAAAAAACAAGGCTCAATGATAAAAAAGTGATGATTCCATCCAAAATACACAAGAACAGTAATGCAAAAGTATATTCTTGAATTAGGGTTGTACAAAACTTGCAACAAAAGATTTCAAAGATTCATATATATAGTAGTTATAGCTTCACTGACAGTTTTGCTGGGTAGCGAAACTGTCCTGACCAAAGCCTTAGTTTCACCCGGCTATGAAACACAGTTTCACCGGGTGACCTAAGTCAGCTGACTATGAGCGAAACTATAGTTTCACTCGTAGTTTCGCTAGGTCAGAAGAAGCTACTACAAACATAAACTAACTACTAATTACATACATTAAACAAACTAACATAGATCCTATTACAAATAAAGCAAAACAAACAAACTAACTACTAAGGTGAGTCCAACCTATACTTGATCTTCATTGATTGAACTCTATCCTATAGACATTATCAAATACAATTAGTTGAGGGTTATTGATCCTAATCCTCTATGGAATCTACGAACGACATCAATTAAAGCATATCAACATCATATCTTTGAATCCAAACTTAAACCGGCCGTGACTTTCCTTCATTTTCTTCAATTCATTCTTAATCAAGTAAGCTATACACACAAATACACTTGGTTTTACATAAGGACTAAAAGACCCAACCTTTCTTAGATTAACATATGGAATTGGGGATTAATTTTGATCAAAATCAATCTAGGGTTCATGTGAAATTGGGGATTTTTCTGATTAATATTTTTAAAAACTATTTCGTGGGTCTTAAACAGATTTGTGCCTCTAACCCACTGGTTAACACCATGTGCATACACAGAGGAGGTCCTGTGTTCGACCCATGGCACCTTTGAAACCATTTTAAACTTATTTTTTTTACTAAAAATAAATCAAAAAAATATTATATTAAATTAAATTTAATATCTATTTAATTTTTTTTGCTAATTAAATTTATTTCAGTAAATTTCTATTTAATTTCATAAAAATTTAACAATATAATTTTCTACTTTTTTAAATGGTTTAACATTATATAAATCATGAAAAAATATTTGAGTAATATATTTTTCTATTTTTAGCTTTACCAATTGTTTTTAAATCAAACAAATTATACTAAAATTTATTTCAATACTTAGTTATTTAATTAATTATTTTTGATCAAGTTTTAACCAATTATTTATTATATTAATTATTACTTTTTGCACTTTAATTCTCAACATTTATTTAATCAATTATTATAGACTAAATATGCAGTACCGGTTAAGGGATGGTCAATACAATCAGTCTCACAACGAGGAGAGTGTTAGAACACTTAGCAGTTCAAACAAAGAACCGGATTTAAGAACAAGATGCAAAGAACACAAGTAACAGTGAGTCAGAACTCAAGAACAATATATATGATTTTCAAGAATGTTGTATATTAATCTCAAGTTCTCTTACAAGAGTTATAATGCATAAGTTCAAATAAATTACAAGACCCTAAGATACTTTATACTACATCCTACAACCGGATATACCTGAAAAGTCAATTGGAACATTGAAAGACAACAAAATTAATGTAGAGTCAAAAGGCAGATTGCCTTCTGACTAGTGACTATGACATGCCATAGCTCACATCCTAATATATTACAAATGGAATAAAAGTACATGAAGTAAAAATTTATAAACTCTTGACCTTAATGTACAGTTACAAAAGCATGGAACTTCTCACCAACTCATGCAAGTTGGTGAGTCTTCATAGTTGCAATAGAAAGTGGGTCAGCTTTATGCAAAAGTACATCAGAGCAAAGCATGCTTTTCTTTGTCTTCAGAAGAAATCAGTCTTCACTTCATTTGGCTTTGGAAGACTTTGTCTTTAAAGCTACAGATGACTTCATCTTTGGCTTCGGAAGATTTGGTCTTTGACTTCAGAAGATTTTATACATGGAATAATTCTTGTGCAGAGTATAAAGTTTCTGGAGCAACTTTGGCTTTGGAAGATTTTATACTTAGAATAATTCTTGTTCTAAGTATAAAACTTCCGGAGTAACTTCTACTTTGTACTGAGTGCATGCATGCTGGAAGCCTTTAATTTCTTTGGTTGTATCAGCCTTTATATAAAACCTTACAAACTCCCCCTAGACTGACGCTACCAAAGTAGAGAAGATTGTTCCTCAGTTGATAGTCCTCATCAGGATCAAGACTATTCCCTTCTTCATCATTTGGTCAGGATCCTTCAGACTCTCATAGTACCTTCTCATAGCATGGTGATCATACAGAGGTAGATCAAGCATGTCCTACTAGAAGTAGACATCTTGACCACCTTGATCTCTGATGACACCATCTGTCTGGATTAGTAGCAAAGGTCCAAGAAAAGATGGGTCTTCCAGCTGCAAGAGGTTGTGCTTGAGTAGGAGTTGGTTGAGCAGCCTCTTGTTACACTTCCTCAGGATACTCTAATTCATCCTGAGGTCTAGAAATAGATGTTTTTGTCTTCTTAGATACTCTCTTCATGGTCATTGTTTTCTTCATCTTTGGAATATTTAACTGCGAGGGCTGGTCTTGAGTACCAGATTGTTCTGTTATACCTCTCTCAGTTGGTTCCTCTTCCTTTATAAGTTCGAAAGGAGAAGGAGTAGAACCCTGCTATGGAATAGAAGATGAGGTTGGCTGAGATGCAACTAAAGGTCCAGGTTGTGTTGTCTGTGTTGGTTTAACCTTAGCCTCTACCTTAGGAGGAGCTTGGCTTGGTGGAGAATGCAAGTCCACAAGCTCCCCCTTTTTGATCTTCTGCTTCATCACTCTAATGTGCTCATCTATAATGGTAGAGATATTGGACCAAGCCTCCTTTCAGAGAATCCATACTGCTTCAAGAAGCTTATCTCCTTTGTCAGTCATCAGACTTCTTTTGACTCTTTTAGATGATGGCTCTTGACTTTGTAGATTCTTCCCTCATCTTTCTCTTAGCAGCCTTTTGTTCATTTATGAACTGTTGTTCCAACAACTTAAGATACTTAAATTTAATGTATTCATATGTGAGGGGAAGAAGTGCAGATGCCTAGTAGAGACCCGTGGTACTCAGGTAGTTGATCATGTTTTGTCTGCCAGACTCCTTGTTTACCATAGGTTGTTTAGTTGCCATAGCCTCTCTCTCAAGGCTTACATGTAATGGGGAGAGAGTAGGATCATGTTTGTATAGCCTTTTTTGGCCTTTTTTCTTCTTTAACTTTAAGGAGCAATTCTGCATCCTCTGCCTCCTTCTTCTCCTTTATTAGCTCTAAGTCTACCAGTTCATTTAACTCTTCTAAGGGAAGAGAGATGAGTTCATTAATGTTGTAGTTCCTGGTTCCTAACTAGTTCAATTTAGCAGCCCTCAACTTATCATCTTGAGTATTTGGCCTGGGGGTATCCTGATTGCAGCTTCCATGAAGCCAGAGGAACCAGTTAAACTCTCTTCCCTTAGCTTTCTTTTCCTCTCTCTTTCCTCCTCCTCAATCTCCTCAGAGGTCATTTTCCTCTTCCCTTTGTCACTCACAGGCCTTGGTGACTCAGGGTGGAGAGAGCTTTAGTCTTTATTGCTTGAATCAACAATCAAGCTCTGGCCAGAGAGATGTTGTGAAGCACCTTCACTAATTGGTGCATCACTAAGGGTAAAGGATGTTGAAGTATTTGTTTCTGTGACAATGCTTATAGGTTTTGTCATTGGGCCTTCAGTCAAGGTTTCCCCTTCAAAGCTAATCTTGGGTTCCACCTCAACATCCAATTTGACCAATGACATTACCTATTTGCAGTTGTCTTCTTCTTTGTCTGAATTCTTCAACAATCATGTCTTTAATTCCTTCAGCCAATATGTCAGCTTGCCTATTTTGAGTTGGGTTGGCTAGTGGCATATTGACTAGAGAAACACTGTCATAGAAGTTCAAGGTCTGAAGATTTAAGACCTCTTGTTGTCCTTGAAATCTGTGCTATACTAGGGATCTTCTATCAGCATCATATCTCCACCCTAGACTTTCATTTGCAGCTCCATATGGTGGGGTTGACATTGCCCTTGGTATTTCCTCCTCAAATAGACTTTGTATGAGAGAGTACACATGAATATGAACTTGAGGAGGTTGCTGAGTATGGATAATTGTAAGTGAGGTTGGTGATTCCTCAATGTCCATACTCTGAGAAAGACTCCCAGGTTCTGTGATTATGACTACTTCCTTCCCCTTTTTGGTAGCATCACCCACTCGCATAGGTGAGCTAGAGGTGAAGGCTATCACATCCTCAGGTTCTTGTGTTCCTCGATAAATCCTCCTGAAGGGTCTCATAGCTAGTTGTTCCTTGAGATCAGAAATCTCAAGTTGTTGATCATTGATCCCCCTGTGCAAGGTAGTCACTTGAGATTCTAAGTGACTGATCTTGGAGACTAAATAGATGCATGCTTTTGTCAGTTTTTTCACCATTAATTTTAGATTCCCCTCATCTTTAGTAGACGAATCACTAGGGGATAAGATAATTGGACCTAAGTATACTTCCTTATCACCAGCTTGTTGTTCTTGGCTACAGGTTTTCCCCTGCTCACTGACAACTTTAGTTGAAGTGTTAATGGGATGGGTTGCCATAGTTGAGGTATTAATGATGTAATCACTTTTAGTATTGAGAGCCTCTTCCATATGGATGTCCTGAACAGGTTCAAGAAGATCCACCTCAGTGGGGGGGTGGATGACGTGGGCTAGATATGGGTGACACAGGAATACTCATCTCTCTTTAAGCAGGGAAAGAGAAGAGAGATTCATAGTATGCCTTTATTATCATAGAAGTCAAGGTTAGGCATTGTCTGATTTATATCTAGAGGCTAAGGATGGTAACTTTCCCCAGAAGGTTGTTCACTAGAGTGTTGAGACTTTGAGTGAAGGCTTAAGGTTTAATAACCTGTGCAGGTGTTCGTTTGGATCTTCTTTGGTAGGTGAGGGTTATTTGAGGCTGTGTGGGTGGTCTTGAAGTGGAAGGTATGGGTTCAACTCTAGTTGGTGCTGCTAGGTTGTCACCTTGAGTAGTGAGCTCTAACATTTTTAGGACTAGGACTGTTTCTACCCCTGAAAAGCTAACAGTTGGCTTTCTTATAGACTTAAACATACCGAGCTTCATCTGTCCTAATTTTAGAACATTACCTATTCCCTTCAACTTTGAGCACAGTTCATATTTGAGAATGTGCTGGACATATCTAGGGAGCATATAATATTATAAGGGGTCCAAGTTTGCAAGCAAATTATTGTACATGAATTGTGAATACCTGAAATTGACCATCCTATGGACTATGAAAGGGAGGTCTTCTTGATTTGGTCCAAACCTCGATGCTTGTTAGACAAGCTATGGATAATAAGATGGAGGAGGTATTTCCATTAAGGAGAAACATTCTCTTTCTAGAAGATTCTGACTGAGTAGTCACCTTCATAGCCCATCTACTCAAAGGAGTGGTTTACAACAGATTTAGGGAAGGACAATTCACCTTCTCCATCCTCCAACTGTAGATGAGAGTTTATGAAAGTTGGAGTGATGAAGATAGTCCTCCCCAGCATTGTGGCAGATAATGTCTTCTCCCCATCCATGGTGACCTCTTGGCAGGTCCTCCAGAATTCCAAAAGCTGATCCTCATAGATTGGAAGATCAATGTTGAGGGAGGTGAAGTAGTTAGACAGTGAAAGAAAGTGACAAACCTCTGAGAAACTTGGATCTTTCTCAGAGTTTAATAGAGCAACCTAATTATGTTGCTTGTGAAGCTGCATGGAAAAATCTGGTTGGTTTCTATGGTCAAGGTTGGCCATTTTTGGTAGCTTTGAGGTGAAGGAAGGCAAGAACAAAGGCGGTGAATGGGAATTTAGGTTTAGAAAAGTTGCAGATGAAGAAGATAGTGAAAGAGGGGGGGAACCATTGGGTATATTTATATGAAATGGACTTGAGACAGTTATTATAAAAGGATAAACTTTGAAGTCCGAATGTCGCTCCCACCTTTGAGAAAGTGCCCAAAAAGGTAGTTTTCTTAGAAGTATAAACTCTTCCAAAGGTAATTTGTCTTCTTAAGTTTTGTGAAAAACTTTTAAAGCCAAATTTTGACTTCGGAAGATATGCCTAAGCTTAGAGAAAAATAGTTTCGGAAGGAAAATTACTTATAGCATTTTGTCTTCCGAAGAATATTTGGTTTCGGATGATATTAAGAGTTGAAAGTTTTATTCTTAAAAAGAATAAATCTGCCTAGACATAATTGATTTCGGAAAAAATTTGTTCTTCAAATACACATAAGTAGTTAGAAGCATATTTTTGGCTTCGGAAGAAATATTGCATTTCTTCCGAAGGTAAATTTCTTTTAAGTAGTTATGTGATTTGAAGACTTAAAATTCTTCCCAAGGCAATATTAATGTCTTTCGAAAGAAAATACACTTGGTAATTTATTTTTTTTTCAAATGCTAATGAATATCATTTGAAAAAGATCTCCCCCAAGATAAGCAAGGCTTATGTAGGTGATAAATTAGACAACTTAGGACACACACTTCATTTTAGAAATAATATAGATTAAGTTTTAAGAAAGTCTATTCAAGATTAATTATCCCAATAGCTGATAAAAGATATTTAAATCTCTGTTCATCAAAATCCTTTGTGAGCAGATCAACATATTATCCATTTGTATTAACCTTGATTAGTTTTATCAATCCTTTTTCATGATTATCTCTTATTAGATGATACCTGATGTCGATATGCTTTGTCTTTGAGTGTTGCATAGGATTCTCTGTGATAGAGATAGAACTATTGTTGTCTATATGGATGGGAGTCTCTTAGAAGTTGTATCCATAGTCCAACATCTGATTCTGAATCCAAAGTACTTCAGTACAGCAGCTTGTAGAAGTAATGTACTCAGCTTCAGTAGTTGATGCAGATACACATGATTGTTTCTTACATTGCTATGAGACTATCCTTCCACCAAGGAATTGACATCCCCCAGATGCGGACTTTGTAGTCATGTTGCAGCTACCATAGTCACTATCTGTATAGGCATACAGATTAAAGTCAGAATTCTTTGGATACCAAAGCCATAGCTTAAGGGCACCTTTGAGATATCTCAGAATTCTCTTGACAGCAACCAGGTGTGACATCTTGGGGTTAGCTTGATATCTTAAACATATGCATGTAGCAAACATGATATCAGGCCTGCTGGCTTTAAGATACATGAGAGACGCAATCATAGCCCTGTAAAGATGTTCATCTACACACTCCCTCTCAAGATCAGGTCCAAGGGAGTATTTTCTAGCTATGGGTGACTTTGCAACCTTACATTCAATCATGTTGAATCTTATAAGTATGTCATGTACATACTTTGACTGACTTATGAAGATGTCATTGTTAACTTGCTTCACTTGAATTCCTAGAAAGAAATTGAGTTCCCCTGTGGCACTTATTTTAAATCTATTTCTTCATCACCTTCTCAAAGTCTTTATAGAGCTTTAGATTAGTTGACCCAAAGATGATGTCATCTACATATACTTGAACCAGCATCAAGTCATTCCCTGTTCCTTTGGTAAAGAGAGTTCTATCTATAGTACCCCATTTGTAGCCATGCTGATAGAGATACTGAGATAGTGTCTCATACCACTTCCTTAGAGCTTGGTGCAACCCATAAAGAGGTTTATCAAGCTTACAAACATAATCAGGATGATCTGGGTATGCAAATCCAGGTGGTTGTTTGACATACACCTCTTCATCAATCACTTTATATAAAAATGCACAGTTGACATCAAGTTGGCAGACCTTGAAGTCCTTGGATGCAGCAAATGCCAGGAATATCCTAACAACTTCAACTCTTGCTATTGGAGCAAAGATATTAGTGTAATCAATTCCTTCTTCTTATGTGCACCCTTGAACAACCAGTCACGCCTTGTTATTTATGACAAGTCCTCTATCATCTTTTTTGTTCCTAAACATCTATTTGGTTCCTTTGATAGTCTTCCCTTGAGGAAGAGGGTACAGACTCCAAACCTTTTTTATTTTCAATTGAAGCAGCTCCTCTTTCATTACTTCAATCCAACTTCCATCCTTCAAAACCTCATTAACTTTCTTTGGCTCTATCTACGACAAGAAGCAAGAGTATAGACAAACATTTTTGTCATGGGTCTGTCCTCTTGTTCTCACCACCTTGTCAACATCTCCAATGATTTTTGTTATAGGGTGTGACTTGTGGATCCTAAGTTGAGGAATCATAGCAAATTGATTAGACATATCTAAATTTTAGAAGTTTAGATCTGGCAATGAAGTGTCTCCCACCACATCAGCAAACTTATCGAGAGAAGCTTGACCTGATGAGTGTGTGACATCATTGATGTTGTCTTCAATGGAGTGGTTGTCAGCATCAAGAAATTCTTGATCACTGTCACCACAACCATATCCTCCTACATTTGAAGTTCCTTCATTTGTGTTTTGCGCCTCTAAGCTGGAATTTTCAGGCACTTCAGATTGATCAGCTTGGTTTGTCATTGTTGTGCTGATAGGAGCTTCACCTGTAGGGTTAGTTACAACTGGACCTGAAGAAGTATTCTTACTTGGTCTTCTCAACTCAAATCTTAGGTTAGGATCTTCTGTTGATGTATTACCTGTAGATCCTGAAACATCTTCATAAGATTTATTAAAACAATTAGTAACTAAATCAAGATCAAATAGCCAATTAGGACCAGAACCTTTCACACAAGGAGTGTGCTCATTGACGATCATAGTGGCTGATTCTTCAACTACTTTAGTTATGAGATTGTATACTCTATAAGCCTTAGCTTGGGAAGAGTATCCAATAAAGTGTCCATCATCTGATTTCTTAACAAACTTGACTACTTGATCTTTGGTGTTCAAGATGGTGCAGGGACATCCAAATGATCTAAGAAAACCAATGAAAGGTCTTCTTTGTGCCACAGTTCATAACAAGTCTTACCATAAGTCTTGACAACTAAAACTCTGTTCTGCACATAGTGGGCAGTTTTAACTGCTTCTGTCCAGAAGGTGATGGGCAGTTTAGAGTCAGATAACATGGTTCTTGCAGATTCAATAAATGTCCTGTTTCTCCTCTCAGCAACACCGTTTTGCTGAGGAGTACTGGGGGCATTATATTGTCTTGTAATACAATTTTCATCATAAAATATGTCAAGGATAGAGACGCTTTGTTCGTACCTTCAAAGAAGAATTCAGTTAACCACTCCTATCATTGGCTTCCCATTGGTTCTTGAATTCAGTTCCTTGATCACATCTTATGATCTTGACCTTGTAATCACTTTGATTTCAATTTTTAGAATGAAGTTCTTCAAGATCTCAGGAGTTTCATCCTTAGTTCTAAGGAAGAAAACCCACGTGAATCTTGTAAAATCATCAGTGATCACTAAACCATATGAGGTCCTTCCTAGACTCATTACACTGGTGGAGCCAAAAGGGATCCATGTGTAATAAGTGTAGGGGAGTAGTGATAGAGTTTATTTCCTTTGGCCCGTGGGACACCAAGTGTTATTTCCCTTTCAGGCATGCAACACAGTGATTGTCACTTGCAAAACTATTTCTTTGGCATTCCAGTTACTAAATCATTCTTAATTAATTTGTTCATATTCTTAAAGTTTACATGGCACATTCTTTTATGCCAAAGGAAAGACTCGTCACTATTAGCCTTAGATAGAAAGCAAGAAACTTCTCCTGAAGGGGATGTTTCTTGTAAATTCGTCTTGTACATGTTTCCTTTTTGTGGTGGTCTAAGTAGGATATGCTCATGAGGAATGATTACCCCGGGCTTGAGAACGTTGCACTCATGCTCAGTAAAGAGCACGTTATGTCTCTAGTCACAAAATTGGAATACACTCGGTAAACTGTACCCAAGTTCCTTAACAAAGTTTACCTTCTAAATGCTGAGCTTACCATTTATGACCCTGCCCCTTCCTGTAATATAACCTCTAACATCTCCTCCAAAAGCAACTGGCCCTCCATCAATTCTTTTAAAGTTTTAGAGCAAAGACCATTTCCTGTCATGTGCCTGGAACAACCACTATCAATAATCCATACATTCTTCTTGGTCCTCAACTGTTCCTGTATAATAAAAGAGAGTTAGTTACATTTGGAAACCCAAGACTCAGTGGTCTTAGGCTCTTCAAAATGAACTGAAGATAATGCAATAGTAATTGATCCTATACTGAGACTTTGGGGATCATTTGCTATTGTTAATGAAGAATTCTCAATCACATGGTCTTCCTTTATCTTCCACACCATCTTTGGAAGATTAGACTTGACCTTTAAAGCTTCAGAAGTTTTTACAACTTTGGAAGTTTTAGAGACTGACCCATCTTGCTTTATCTTCCACACCATCTTGTTTTATCTTCCACACCATCTTGTTTTATCTTCCACACCATCTTGCTTTTACTATAGCAAGCTTCAGTGTTTCGGAAGCATTCATTTCTT